>JAOSBL010000212.1:10976201-10996407 GCA_027568915.1 Erythroxylum roraimae
CCCAAGTATAGGCTTCTCCCGCCTGCCCGCTAGTGGCATGGAGCTCCCTCAAGGACTCCCTCAAGAATTCACGACTATATAGGACAATTTCATTGGAAACGTGTAGTGCGTGATGTTTTGGACTTACCCAAACCATTTGATATGCTTATGTGTTCATGCGAAGTTGATAGGAGTAATGCATTCTTGATTTTGTATACACATAAATTTCTGCATTGAAGATGTATGAAAATATCTTTGCTTGTTGCAAACTGTAAAATTGTTACCCACGGGCTTCAAGCTCAGCCCCACTTTCCTCCCCACAACAGTTGAAGAGCAAGAGATTGAGTAGTCAAGGGCCAAAAGCATCACTTCACTTTTGAAATGTTGTTGTTTTCAAGCTACTTTTGAAACCAAGGCTTTAGTTGCATTTTGAGTAGTTCATTCTTCAAGTATCGTTTGTATTTGAGATTTTAGAAACATTGATGTTTTGGGGCTTGAAACTAAAGCTTTGTAAAAACTATGATCTTTTGATGCTATTGGTATATGATCTTTGTTTTTTACCATGATTTACAAGGTTTCATAAGGGGGAAAATTCGTGTACTGATTTCAGGGAGATTTCTGGGTTGATCTGGGTTGATTTAGGCAAAGTTATCTTCTAGAAAGTTGTAGATCTTTCCTTTATCTTTCCAACGATATATAGCATGAAAATTTTGGATATCGGAGTTGAAAGATACGAGCATTACAAGTTAGGAGGTTCCATCGTCTCAATTACTGTTCATTGCTTCCGTCTCAGTTTGACTTTTTGCGTCTTAGTTTGACCGTCTCAGTTACTGTTCATTGCTTCCATCTCAGTTTGACTTTTTGGGCCTTAGTTTGACTGTCTCAGTTATTGTTCATTGCTTCCATCTTAGTTTGACTTTTTGCGTATTAGTTTGACCGTCTCAGTTACTGTTCATTGCTTCCGTCTCAGTTTGACTTTTTTTGCGTCTTAGTATGACCGTCTCAGTTACTGTTCATTGCTTTCATCTCAGTTACTGTTCATTGCTTCCGTCTCAGTTATTGTTCACTCCATCGTCTCAGTTACTGTTCATTGCTTCCGTCTCAGTTTGACTTTTTGCGTCTTAGTTTGACCGTCTCAGTTACCGTTCATTGCTTTCGTCTCAGTTACTGTTCATTGCCTCCGTCTCAGTTACTGTTCATCGTCTCATTTACTATTCATTATCACCTTTTGATCCATTTTCTACCCTTCAAACGTTGAAATTGGTCTTTTAGGTTTTCATAAAAGTTGCAGATCTTGAAGTTCTCTTTCCAACCATATAAAGAATACCTTAATCCAATGTCTGTAGGGAAAGTTATGGAGATTTTCCCAATCTGTATCTTCTGATGACGTCATCATCGTCTCAAAATGATGTCATCCATGGTCTGATCCATTTTCTACCCTTCAGATGATGGAATTGGTCTTTGAGGTCTTCATGAAAGTTGTAGATCATGAAGTCCTCTTTCAAACAAGACAAAAATGAAGTCTATCTGAAATCTGTAGCAAAAGTTATGGCATTTGTGCCAAGATAGGTACAATTTGATGGATGGTATAAGCATGTTCGATTCTTTTGAGTATAATTTCCCCATCCGACCCCCAAATGAAGTGATTCTTAAAGCAATAGATTCCTAACTTCTTGCGTTGTCTCTCTATGAAAATTTGTGCCTTTTGGAGTGTTTTTGTGATAGTTGCATTAGAATAAGTGAGAGGTCGGTTAGGAGAGCATGCTTGGGGTATAATTATGTTTTAGCTTATTAAGTTTATCTTGAGGGGTAAAACCCCGATTGAGATGATTCTTGTTTCAACGCAAATTAAAGACTTAGAGCTACGATTTTCTTTGACGAGGTCAAGTTGAGATTTTGGTGTTTGACTGTTGTGGGCACACCACCTTTGGGAATTGTTGATCATGACCCTATAGGGTAATAAGCTCAAGGTTTAGGACTCCAGATGTTAGGCTCTGAAAACGAGGTCCAACAGTTTCGCCGCAGCAAGGCTTAGGTTCGCCACGACGAACCTATTTGAAAGGGTGTTTATAAGTGAAATCTTAGGACTTCGTCGTGGCAAGGTTGACTTTTGCCGCGGCAAAATTTTCTCGAAGGGTTCTAGGGCTGAACCTTCGAAGTTCGCTGCGGCAAAGCCAAGAGTTGGCCGCGGCGAACTTCTCCCAAAGGATCCATGGAGGGGATTCCATGAGTTCACCGCAGTGAACCCTTCCTATGTTGCCACGTTGAGATTAATTATGAATCCAGTGCTATCCACTTATCTTTTGTGCCATCCTCACCTGATTGCCCCGAATCGAACCTCAGGATTAGTCTTGGGATCGAAACCTGGCCCCAACATGTTTGGTGTTAGAGCCTAGGTTTTTCCTAAGCATAGAATGTATCGTAGGATGAATTGTTATGCTATGTGATTACTTGTTGCATGGTGATTGATTGATTTCATTTAGTGACATGCATATCATGCATACATGTAGGAAATAAGATTAAAATGAATGATAAGCTAATCGTTAGTGTTTTAATTGAAGGAGTAAGATGCCACCTCATAGAAGGACACGAGGAGTTCTACAAGGATCCGTTGTACCTGACTCTCCGCCAAGAGAGGAGAGTGTTGATGAGTTAGTAGCCCCAGAAAATGCTGAGGCTTTTATAGAGCATGGTAGTGGGCCCTCTCAGTCATCGACGCAGGAGTCGCCTGTTCTATAGGAGCAAGTGCCTCCATTAGATCCGAGGATGTTTCAAGCCTTCACTCAGGCATTTGTCTAGGCCATGGGTCAGATGCTACAGACTTCTGCTTTGGCCCCAGTGAAGAAGGGGAAATAGTTTGACAAGTTGAGGAAGTATGGAGCGGTGGACTTCTATGGGACCACTGATCCAGAAGAAGCTAAGACATGGCTGAGAAAAATAGAACGGATATTAGAGCAGATGGATGGTGAGGATGACGAGAAAGTTAAATATGCTGCGAGTTTGCTACAAGGGGATGCTTTGCATTGGTGGGAAAGTTTCCTGGGAAGTCAGATGAAGCCACCGGTGTTGACATGGAAGGGCTTTCTGAATGCTTATAGGAAGAAGTATTTGTCTGAAGTGTACATCCAGTAAAAGCAGAGAGAGTTTTTGAGCCTCACCCAGAGGGAGATGACGGTGAGCAAATATAAGCGCTGCTTTACACAATTGTCCCGATATGCAGCTGAGTTAATGATGAGTGAAGCGACTAGGTGCCAAAGGTTTGAAGCAGGGTTGCATCTAGCTATCAGAGAGAAGGTGGTGGTATAGAATTTTTGTGATTTTCAACAATTGGTTGAAGCGGCTCTGAGGGTTGAGAACGTTGATAATATAAAGAGCGCCGTGAACAAAAAGAGAAAGGGGA
Source organism: Erythroxylum roraimae (assembly GCA_027568915.1). Taxonomy (NCBI): domain Eukaryota; kingdom Viridiplantae; phylum Streptophyta; class Magnoliopsida; order Malpighiales; family Erythroxylaceae; genus Erythroxylum; species Erythroxylum roraimae. Next base: position 10,979,581 of record JAOSBL010000212.1, read on the forward strand.
GAGAACAATTTAAGAGGGGAGGTGGTGCTTCTATGCCCGAGAGAAGTGCCAGGACTATCTCTGTGCAGTCTGAAGAGAGGAGCAGTGGCACAAGCAGGTCCAAATTGATGAGAACTTCTACTGTTTCTCATCAAGCCTCAACGGTGGAAGGAAATAAAAGGGGAGAAGGGGATAAGTTTTATGTTCCTAAGTGTGATCATTGTGGCAAGTTCCATGGAAGGGAATGCTGCAAGTTGACTGGAGCTTGTTTCAAAAGTGGAGAGAAGGGACACATGGCCAGAGAGTGCCCTCAGTATGCAAGACAGGATAGAAGTCAGATGTAAGTTTTAAAGAGGGCTAAGACTGTGGGGTACAAGACTATAACTAAAGTGGGCAGTTCTGATGCAGCGAAAAGGGTGAGTCTTCCAGGGAGACCAAGGGGGCAAGCGTCAGCTAGAGTATTTGCAATGATACGGGAGGACGCAGAGACCGTTCAAGAAGTTGTGACTGGTATGATTAGATTATTTGATGATGATATTGTTGTTTTGATTGATCCGAGTTCTACCCATTCGTTTGTGTCATCAAGTAGAACTGTATATGGCAGAGATTTGAGCCCATTGGATACTCCGTTGATGGTAAGCACTCCAATCGGCCAATATATTGTTATTAGTCAAGTTTATAGATACTGTGAGATATATATTAGTGCGGAACAGTTGGTGGTAGATTTGATGCCATTGAAGATGGGGGGATTAGATGTGATTTTGGGTATGGACACGTTAGAAAAGTATCATGCCAACTTGGATTGCAAATGGAAGATGGTAGAGTTTGAATGAGGTGACGGTAGAAAGGTGGTGTTTATGGGGGACTGGAAGGCAAGTTCGCCTAGAGTCGTTTTGGCTCTGACAGCACAAAAAATGATGAGGAAAGGGTGTGAGGCATTTTGGGCCTATGTGGTAGATACGAGGGTAGATAGAGGGAAGTTAGAAGAAAGTTTTGTAGGCATGGAGTTCTCGGATGTCTTTCCCGAGGAATTACCAGGACTACCGTCACCTAGGGAAATTGAATTTCCTGTTGAGCTTCTTCCGGGCACAACGCCAATATCTATTCCGCCTTATAGAATGGCTCCGATGGATTTGAAGGAGCTTAAGGAGCAATTGGAAGAGTTGTTGGAGAAAGGGTACATTAGGCCGAGTTTTTTTCCTTGGGGAGCTCCGGTTCTTTTTGTGAAGAAGAAAGATGGATCGTTAAGAATGTGTGTGGACTACCGGATTCTCAGTCATGTCGCTATCAAGAATAGGTATCTGCTCCCACGCATAGATGATTTGATTAATCAATTGTAAGGGGCAAGAGTCTTTTCTAAGATAGATTTAAGATTGGGTTACCAATAATTGAAGATAAAGGAGTCTAATGTGCCAAAGATTGCTTTCAGAACATAGTATGAACATTTTGAGTTTTTAGTTATGCCCTTTGGATTAACAAATGCTTCTGCAACCTTCATGGGCTTGATGAATAGAGTCTTTAAGTCTTTCTTAGACCAATTTATCATTGTATTTGTTGACAATATTTTGGTCTATTCCAAGAGTGATAAGGAGCACGAGGAACATTTAAGAATCGCTTTGGAGACACTGAGAAAGAACGAGTTGTATGCCAAATTCGATAAATGTGAATTTTGGTTAAAGGAAGTAGCATTTATTGGACATGTGATTTTAGAGCAAGGAGTGCATGTGGATCTGCGAAAAATAGAAGCTGTGGTGAAATGGGAAGCACCTAAGAATATAGCAGAAGTGAGGAGTTTCTTAGGTTTAGCTGGGTATTACAAGAGGTTTGTGGAGGGCTTTTCCATAATAGCAACTCCACTTACCAAATTGACAAGGAAGGATCAGAAGTTTGTGTGGACAGAGGAATGCCAGAACAGTTTTGAGGAATTGAAGAATACACTTACAACAACACCGATTTTGACTTTACCTTTGGGTAATGCTGTATAGTGATGCCTCAAGGAAGTGATTGGGTTGTGTATTGATGCAAGAAGATACGGTAATTGCTTATGCTTATAGGCAATTAAAACCTTATGAGATAACCCAAGGGGTGTGGTTGAGTGGCAAGGACTCATCCATCCTTAACCAAAGGTCAGGGGTTCGATCCTTGGCTTTGGGTATGGAGCAGCCTTAAATCCTTGGGCCAGCTATCCCACCCTGTGAGGTGCCTACAAACCAGCGAGGGGGGGATTAGTCACTGGGTCCGCCGGTGGATACCCTGGTCAAAGACCAAAAAAAAAAAAACCTTATGAGATGAATTATCCTATGTATGACTTGGAGTTAACTGCTATAGTTTTCGCGTTGAAAATTTGGAGACATTACTTATATGGAGTCACTACCAAGGTATTTACAAACCACAAGAGTCTCAAGTATTTGATGAGCTAGAAAGAGTTGAATATGAGATAAAGAAGGTAGTTAGAGCTGTTGAAAGATTATGATTTGATGATAGATTACCACCCAGGAAAAGCTAACGTAATAGCGGATGCACTAAGTAGAAAATCGACTATGGCATATGTGGAGCCCGTACATTTTCCTTTGTTGAAGGAATTAGCCAAACTTAGAGTGACATTGAAGCAAGTCAAATCTAGATGTATGTTGGCTAATTTCAGAGTAAGGCCAGTGCTGAATGAGAAGGTTAAGCAATTACAGGAACAAGATGAGTACTTGGGTAGGCTTAGAGAAGAGATTGAAAATGGTAAACCTTCTGAGATATAGATAAGAGAAGATGGATTGATGGTGATAGGTTTGTGTATTCCAGACATGAAAGAGCTGAAAGATGAGATTTTTGATGAGGCACACAATGCTCCCTATGCGATGCACCTGGGGAGTACGAAAATGTATAGAGATTTGAAAGAGCACTTCTGGTGGAAAGGAATGAAGAAAGATGTTGCAGAGTATGTTAGTAAATGTTTAGTGTGTCAGGAAGTTAAGGCTAAACACCAGGCACCTTCAGGCAAGCTTAAATCTTTGTCTATTCCTGAATGGAAGTGGGAAAAGATTACGATAGATTTCCTGATGGGGTTGCCAAGAACTAACAGGAAGCAGAATGCAATATGGGTGATTGTAGATAGGCTAACCAAGTCTACACATTTCTTGCCAATTAAGTAGATAGATTCTTTGAATGCTTTGACCAAGAAGTACGTAGATGAGATAATCAGGCTTCATGGGATTCCGAGTTCTATAGTCTCGGATAGAGATCCCAGGTTCACCTCTAGATTCTAGGAAAGCTTATAGGAGGCTTTAGGAACTAAGTTGCACTTCAATATAGCTTTCCATCCACAGACTAACGGACAACCGGAGAGGATAATAGGGACATTGGAGGCAATGTTAAGATCTTGTGTTATGGACTTCAAAGGCTTATGGGATGATCATCTACCTTTAATTGAGTTTGCTTACAATAATTCCTATCACTCGGGAATCTAGATGGCACCTTATGAAGCTTTATATGGTAGGAAGTGTAGAACTCCTATTTGTTAGGATGAGCAAGGTGAGAGAAGGCTTTTAGGCCCTGAATTGGTGCAAGTTATAGTCGATAAGATTAAATTGGTGAAAGAGAGACTCAAAGCAGCTCAAGATAGGATGAAAAGTTATGCGGATGCACGTATAAGGGAGATGAAATTTGAAGTTAGAGACAAACAGTTTCATAGAGTTTCTCCATGGAATGGAGTCTTGAGATTTGGTAAGAATCGCAAGCTTACTCCAAGATATATAAGCCCTTATGAGATCATTGAGAAGATTGGGCCTTTAGCCTATAAATTAGCTTTGCCAACAAAATTGTCTAAGATTCACGATGTCTTCCATGTATCGATGTTAAGAAAGTATCGATCCAATCCTTCACATATAGTTCAACCTTCGGTGGTTCAATTGAGGGAGGATTTAACTTATAAAGAACAACCAGTGGAGATTTTGGACTCGAAGGAAAAGGTTTTGAGAAACAAGACTGTGAAGCTGGTTAAAGTCTTATGGAAGAATCATTCTATGAAAGAGGCAGCATGGGAGCCTTTGGAAGCAATGAAGGAGAAGTATCCACACCTCTTTGAAACCTCAAGTAAGAATTTCGAAGACAAAATTCTTTTGGGGGGGAGAATTGTTAGACCCCAAATTTTTTTTTATTTTATCGATTTATTTGTTTAATTATTTAATTATGATTTGCTTGTTTAAGTTATTTTTTATTTTTAATTGAGCCTTTAATTTAGTGATCATAAGTAGTAGTTGAAATTAGAATAGAAAAGGTATAATTAAATCAGTGTGAGTTGTGATTCGGCAGTTTCGCCACGGCAAGACCGGACTTTCGCTGCAGCGAACCTCTACAGAAGGTGTAAAATTGGAAAGACTAAATAAATGAAGGGCAAAATTGGAAGATTAGAATAAAAATGGTCTTGAATTAAGAAGAAGCAAAGAGAGAGTCGTGCGAAGAAAAATAAAGAAGAGGAAAAACTGAAGAGAGAAGAGAAGAAGAGAAGAAAATCATGGGAAGCTTGGAAGGAAGAAGAAAGAAGAAGAAAGGGAGAGGAAATCAACTTGTTAGAGGTAATGATCTTCATCTTTCTTCTTGCTTGGCTAGAAAAAGGGATTAGAGACATAGATTTGTGTAGGGTTTGTGTTGGTAGTGAAGAGGATGAACCCATTTGTAATTTTTCGTGGGTTTTGAGTTAGGGAAAAACATAGAGTAATGTGATATTGTGGTATAAGAAGATGAGTGAAAGATGGGTTATTTGTGAATCAAGTGAAAAATCTAGAAAATGGGATGAGAGGGCTAGAAGTTCGTATGTTTCTGTGAAAGTTCGTTGTGGCGAAGTCGAATTTCGCCGCGGCGACTTCGCCACAGCGAACCTCTTTGGAAGGTGTAAAATTGGAAAGACTAAATAAATGAAGGGCAAAATTGAAAGATTAGAATAAAAATAGTCTTGAATTAAGAAGAAGCAAAGAGAGAGTCATGCGAAGCAAAATAGAGAAGAGGAAAAACTGAAGAGAGAAGAGAAGAAGAGAAGAAAATCATGGGAAGCTTGGAAGGAAGAAAAAAGAAGAAGAAAAGGAGAGGAAATCAACTTGTTAGAGGTAATGATCTTCATCTTTCTTCTTGCTTGGCTAGAAAAGGGATTAGAGACAGATTTGTGTAGGGTTTGTGTTGGTAGTTAAAAGGATGAACCCATTTGTAATTTTTCGTGGGTTTTGAGTTATGGCAAAACATAGAGTAATGTGATATTATGGTATAAGAAGATTTGGATGAGTGAAAGATGGGTTATTTGTAAATGAAGTGAAAAATCTGGAAAATGGGATGAGAGGGCTAGAAATTTGCATGTTTCGGTGAAAGTTCGCTGTGGCGAAGTCGAACTTTCCTACACAGAACATGCTTTGGTATTTTAAGCATAACTTTTTCTGTAGTTATCCAAATAGGGTAATTTTTAATTTGGAATAAACTAGAGACATAGGGATACAAGTTGTCTAAAGAAATCAAGTCTCAATTTAGTCACTAAGGATATCAATTTTTGGAAGGGTTATAGTTCAATTTTAGCATTTGATTTTTGAAGTTTTATAAATTTTCATTTGAATTTGGATTGAATGGAAAATTGGTTTGTGTTAGGAAACCAAGAAAACCCTATCTGAGAGCAAGAGGAAGGGCACAACTGAACTTGGATTTTCAAGCGAAATTAGGCGGGTAATGTATTTATAGTTATTGTGTGATTGGAAAAATTCTTGCCTATGTGAATGTGTATATTTAAATTGCATGAATTTTGAATTGTTGCTGGGATTGATAATGCATGATGATTTGTGATTCTGTTATACCTAGAGAGAGGTTATAACATTTTGTATAAATGAAAAAAAGAAAAATCATGAAAGTATGAGCATAAGATAAAACGAATGTGTGCTTTTGTTTAGGCAAGAGTGGAACCATTTTGTTTATCACGTACACGTTGACAAGAGCCTTCTCCCGGCTGCCCACTTGTGGCATATGAGCTTTGAAAATGGACTCATTATGTTCATGGTGTAAACTTCGGTTTCTCCATTCTGTTTCCATGGAACCCTCGAGCCATTTGTTGTGCATTGCATCTTTAAATTGTCAAGTATGATGCTTTTGAGTGTTACAGTTAGTGGTTAAAGCCCATGTTATGTGTTATGCGGTTACTTGATTCATTATGAGTTTTAAGCTAAATTGAGAATTCTTGAATAATTAGATATACATATTTATATACAAATGCTTGAATTTGTGGCAATTTACGAATGGCTATAAATATATTAGCCAGTGAGCTGTGTAGCTCAACCCATCTTTTTCCCTCCTCAGGTGCAGAACAAGAAGACAATTGATCCTTGCAAGGCATCGGGAACTCCGAGATAGTTAGAGACTTTTGTACTAAGTTTGTGACTTATTGGATAGCTTAATAGGCATGTCAACATTGAGAATACATTTCATTTTGTATTAAACTTTTAATGTGTATGTTGACATATAATGAAGGCTTGTTGAACTCTTTTGATTCATTAATGAGAATTGAAGAAGTTTCTAATGTGTGTGTGAATATGTATCTTATAGATGAGTTGTTACGTGTTGTTGTTGGAAATAGAAGTGTATGACGGTATTAGATTGTATGAATGAGTGTATATGGTTTAATAAGTGTAGAAATTTGGTGTTGATGTTGGGTTCTGGGTTTTGGTTCGAAGGTTTCACCATGGCGAACTCTACTAGAAGGGTGTTTATATGTGAAATCTTGTGAGTTCACCGTGGCAAGGTTGACTTTCGCTGCGGAGAAATTTTCTTGAAGGGTTCTAGGCTGAACCTCGGGAGTTCGCCGCGGTGATGCCAAGAGTTGGCTGCGGCGAACTTCTCCTGAAGGATCCATGGAGGGGACTCCATGAGTTCGCCTCAGTGAACCCTTCCTATGCTGCCACGCTGAGATTAATTATGAATCCAGTGCTATCCACTTATCTTTCATGCCATCATCACCCGACCACCTCGAATCGAACCTCAGGATTAGTCATGGGATCAAAACTCTGGCCCAACAGTTTCAAGTGACAAGAAGATACCACTGAAGCTTAAAGGTAAATTCTATCATTTATCAATTTGACTGACCATGCTCTATGGGGCAGAGTGTTAGCCCATCAAACAAGTGCATAATCATAAGCTAATGGTGGCAAAGATAAGGATGCTCTATTGGATGTGCAACCTTACTAGAAGAGATAAGGTTAGAAATTTAATGGTAAGATAAAAATTAAATGTGGATAATATTAATGAAAAATTAAGAGAGATAAGGGTTAGGTGATTTAGACATATTAAGAGGAGACACCCTGATGATCTAGTGAGAAGATACGAGGACATGGTACCTAGAGGCTTTAAGAGGAAAAAAATGAAGGCTTAAGAAGAACTAAGTGGAAGTGATCAAGAAAATATGACTCTGTTGGAACTTAGCAAGGATAAGACTATTAATAGAAAAACATAGCACAGTGGGAAACAGATAAAAGATTTAACATTGAGAGGTCCTTTTAGTGATAATAAGTCTTTTAAACATTTTTTTCGAGTCTTATGTCTTGTATTTAACCTAAATATCTAATAGGTAGTATTTTTCTCTCAATTAATCAACCAAAATACTTCCCTACTTAGCCTAAATATTTTCTTGTAATGGCTTGTTAGATTTGTTTATTAACCTGTCTTCTTTCCTATTTATATATTTAGTTACTTGTTTTATTTTTATTTTAATTCTTAACCTTGTTTTATAGTTATTGTATTCCTTATTTTATTTATTATTAATACTAATTTTTCTTTTCTTTTAGATTTTTAATTATTATTATTTTAATATGTATATGCACACACGCACACACACACATTTCATCATGTAGGTCTATCGAAAATAGTCTCTCTACCAGTTAGAGGTAAAGTTGGGTAATACAAGATCTCGCCATGCCCTATTTATCAACAGGATTCTTACTGAGTTATTGTTGTTGCTGCAGATGTAGACTAGAAATTTTTACTGCCAATTGCCCATTTATGACTGGTAGCACTTGAATGCAGAAACTTGGGATGAACCCTCACATGATCCATGCCACATATAGATTGTTAAAAGCCAAGAAAGCACGGTCATTAAACCTTACACGATAAGGAAACATCAATGTATAAATTTAGATCTTGAAAAAAAATTACATGGGATGTGAATTTATAGATAATACTAAAAGTAAAAGAATAGGATTATTTAGGGGCAAGCGGTAAAAGTTCCCTTTACTAAGAAAAAAGTTAAATCCTGGTAGATATATGTGCTGAGAGATTTGAATATAATTTTGATAAGATAAGCCAGTCCCAGTTCACAGAAATCATGTAACAATATATAAGAAAAAGCTAAAAGAATCTCTAATACCTATATGGATAAATAATAATCGAGTTTAATAATTACAGTCTCAATCAAGCTTCAGATGCAAAAAATAGGGAAAATAAAAGATTTTTACCATAATTTGAACCCCAATTACTAAAAGGAGGATCCTTGTAGTCACTAGTTTTCCAAAATTGCTTACAACTCTGACCAACTAAATTCACACTCCCATCCACCAGTGGTGGTAACAATGGTGCTAAGAATCGCACTAGCAACACCATTACCAGTTTATGCAATTTCCTTCTCTTCGTCTTCAAACCTTCTTCACTGGAGAAGGGATCTTCAACGAAGAACCAACCATCGATGATCTCATTAAGATCGTAGTCCAAGTTAGAACTGCCACTACTACTACTATTGCTGCCAAAATCAATTATCCTCTCAATTCCTCTAGTTTAGTAGCTGACCAAGTAGTATATTGTAAACTACAAAAGACTTTGTTGAGACTATTTGCAACAGCATTATTTCTCCAAACTTGTGGTTTTGTTTTACTCCACAAACATAATCGTGCTTGCTTATGTGAAAGCAGTACCTGTTAGGTAAGGTCTGTTTTTATTTGATTTCTTAAAAATTAAGGTTATTTTAGATTTTATAACATGATTATAAAATATTAATTAACCTTTTTATGCATGGTTTTTTGTATAATCATACATTATTCTAATTAGACATAAAGTATAAAATTAATATCTACTCTACTTGAGTCTAATCATATTAGTTCCCACCATTAGTAACTGATTCTAGTAATGACATTTGATTTTTTTTCCTTCCAAAATGCGATTCCATTTTAGTCAAGGATTTCTTGAATCAATACTAAATGAAAACAATGGAATAGTCTTTGGTGATGAATCCTATATTGATCAACCAATTACTTCCATATAGTTTATATTATATCTAATGATTGCTAGTTGAGCTACCTTTGATTAAAATATGTCATAAGTAATATCAAAATATAACAATTCCTATATGAGACACTTTAGAGATCTCAAGTCAAAGGATCAACCATCACAATAAGAATCTTCATATAAATAAAAGTAATGCTCTATATAAAATTCTCATGTTGGGCCAATTTAGTGAACTTGTTCCATAACAAGCACCACATGTCTATTTAAGTATTTATATATTTTAGTCTATGAGATCGACTGCTTAATGAGAAAGAAACAAAACATATGTTATTCTTTTTATGCTCAATTAAAGTTTAATCTTAATAGAAAATGACTAAGAATAATTTAAATAAAATACATAAGTGCAATATGAATATCATGATTACGATATAATCATAATTTCATTTGTAATATACATATATCCTATGGACTTTATCATATACATCCAAATATGTATATGATAAAGAATGCTTTAAAATAATTATGTCACTCAACTTACAACCAACAAATTGAATGTTAGATATAAACCAATAACTTGTCACCTACACTAAGCCAATCATTAAGTAGTTTATACCATATCACCATATGTCAATAATACTACTACCTAGACAATAGTTTATCAAGAGAATTCTACAAGAATTTTTTTTATAGTAAACACTTGCTTAAATCATGTAACTTTCATCTCAATTATTAATATAATTAAGAGAAACTGCATAAATACATACTTGAATCTTTGATGAGATCTTAATTTCTTTTGCAAGCAAAATGGCTTTGATGTTCTAAGGTATTGTCTAAATAATGCAAAGAACTATGCTAAGTTCATTAAAAAAATTATTGATCCAAGTACTCATTTCTATTAAATGAAAATGTATTATGGCCTAATTAGTAATTAATGCTACATTTGAATCTTTCCATATATACCTTAACTAGGACTTACTTCTATCAAAATAAAGTTTATATTTGTATGACCTTGAACTTGAACTTGAATGTCAACTCGTATATAAAATAATGGATATCTTAATACTTCATAAGTATAAGATATCTCAAATATTAAACACCTTTATTACATTATCTAGGTACTTGGGCTAGAATAGATAAATAACTTATATTTCTATGCTATATATCTAATTCCTATAATTAAGTTTTATCTTTTCATTTCTAATAAGAATTGTTCTTGGATTTTCATATTTTAAATAATTGAAAATATGAATTATTGTTATTTATAAGTAGTACATCTTTATAAATTCCTACTAAAAAGGATAATTATACTCCTACTAACCTTTGTGTAGACATGATAAATCTAGATTGTCTTTAAAATAAACTCTTTAAATTCATCATAAAAGTAAATCTTTTAACATCACGCACCTTTCAACTATATATCAAATATATCAATAAGTAATAGTTCCAAATAGATATAATATCATGAGATTTGAACTTTTCAATTTTCATCTTATTTTCACCACTTATCTTGAGAACTATTATTGAAACAAATATTTTGTTCATTAGGGTTTATAAGATTATATCTAATCCTTTTGGATATCTTATAACTTTCTGTTATCCAATCTAATTCTAAACTTATTAGACAATGCATGTTTCAACTAAGCATCACATCCTAAAATCATTAACTTTAACTCTTTCAAAGTCTTGTCATTCTGTATCTAATATAAAATCTTGTTTATTGATTCAATTAAAACTATCAAAGGTAAGTCGATGTACTAAGCACAAATATAGAAGAAATAAATATTGCATCATATAATATCTCCTATTGTATATTCTTTTTTTTTCAAAACCATAATATTATAGAATTTAGTTATAGAGGTATCCATTATAGAATCTTATTCCTTATACATAACTAAAAAATTTAATTTTCATCACATCGATCTCATCAAAGTGTTTAGATATTCTCATTGCTAAATTTCTTATTAGATTTAAATAATTCAACTTTTTAAATTTAAATTTAATATTTTATTTAATATATATATGACTATATTACATAAAGTCATTAGTAAATATAATGAAATAAAAGTGCATTTTATGAATTTTATTAAATCCAACACATCACACGAATAAAATATAACAATCAATATCATCATCATCATTTTGCCAAAGGTTGAATTGGTTATTCTTCAACCAATAAATTTCATACAATTCATAATCAAAAGGATACATTTATCCTTTTATGGAACTTTATAATTATCATTGTTTTGACTTAACTAACATAATATACAAAGATAGTTTTGGTTATCTAACTTTGTATTCTTGCCAATTATATCATACATAAGTCTTTCTTGATCTAACATACTTAAACTATTTGTATAAACTTGGTTCAAAAAAATCTTCTTGACAATCTATTTCTTATCATGTTTATAACATTACTATATATATATATATATATATATATAAAAGATATTTATCATTTCATGTATTGATAAGAAAAGTTATGTAATTATTTTCTTCTAATAACAACTATTATCATATTATTAACAAATGCCTTTAATTGTAGTCCATGCTTATGCTTACAACCATCTTACGTGTTATTATAGTTTATGTGACATTAGTCAATTCAAAATGTCATTACATTTTGCCATCTATATGATATTTACATATCTATAAAACTTAAACACCAAATACTTAGTAAGGATTAATAATAATATTGTATAATGGACATTAAACTTTTCTATGTAACTTTGAGAACTCATCTTAATCCTAATATATGTCTAAGAAATTTGGTTTACTAAAACTTAGTATCAACAATATTAAGCAAAGGTAATTTCTACTTAAAACAAAATATAAATGTACGAAAAGAAAGTAATTGATTATATTTCATGACAACTAAATAAGATTAAGACTTTAATCCTTTGTTTAGTTAATCCTACTATTTTATATGAAATAACAGCCTTGTTACTATTTTAGAAAGATTAATCTCTCTAGTCTTCTAGGATTGTATTCAAAATTAATTGATTATGAGTCACATAATAAACTAACTAATCTTAAATTAGGTATTAAAAAAAAGCATCCTTATCCTTTACATCTCATATGACTTATAAATATGTTAAGTGACAAATCTTGACAAAGCTTATCTTATATATCATTCCTAACCCTGTCACTAAATTCATATGATCATGATTCACTTGTCCAATTCATACAAATTTATTTAAGTATAACTCATTAATTTAAGATAAAACATATTCAGGTTAAAGGGTACTTAAGTCACTTAACAAGTATTATAATAAACAGAACTATATGTATATACTTAAATAATGGAAAGAAACAATCATGTTTTGAATGTGTAATTAATATCTTAATAAGAGATTCAATTTTATTAGTCTCATCAAATGCAAAAATGCATATAAAATGTCATTCATATAAATATGTCATGCACACAAAATATATCAAATATATAAAAATAAAATCATTCATTTTCTTATGAAAATACTCTAGCTATTGATTTTCGTAATCTAAATAATATTTCCAACTCTTTGGATAATTAAATTAGATTAAACCTATTGATTCCTAAATCAATTAAATTCTTATTTCAAATAGAAATTTAATTTGATTTGGAAATAACTTTCAAATTCAAATAAAATTATTCCAATTATCTTAACTCCTTTAATAAAATTAATTGAAAATAATTTTCAACAAATTAATCTCTTTTTTCAAAGTTAAGTGAATACATTAATAATATATGAATTAAGGAATGTATATCTAAACACTCAGCATTAAACATAATCCAGGGTTATTGAACCTTTTTACAAATTTACCCTTGTACTAATGCCTCAGTTAGGATAAAAGTCTTAATCCATCATTTGCCTTCTAGAGTGTCCTTCATCTTATTTCCATAATTCCTTGAATGTTTGCATATTGAATAGTTACCAAGGGCAGTTGGTTTTGACTCTCCAACTTCCCAATAAGTGAAACTTTGAGATATGATTAAGTTCCCCTTCTTTTGCGTTTGTTACCTTCAACCTTATATGAATGACTGGAATTAATATGTTGGTTGTACATACGATAAGGTATTTGGTTCCCCTTGAAAGGTACTTGGGTGATTCCTTTTCATCAATCGCACATAGAGGTTCCCACATTTATCAATAAGCCTCTATCAATATTCATATTTATTGATAGTTGTGGTATAAAGTAATCGTTAAGGTGACCAACCTAGTAATATAGCTCAATTTTACTATTGGTTTCCAAATATAAATTTGTCATATAGGGATTTAGATACAACCTAATCATCCTTACGAGGCCCTGTAAAGGGTTTTCTTTGTTATGGAAAATTCCATCTCACCTTGATAATCTGACTGTATGAGGAGTTTAATTCTTTAAGAATCATCAGCTCTCTTAGTCTATTGTATAAAGGGCTGTATTAATTGGACACTTCCTACTTAGCATTGAGGAATCTTCTTCAATTCCTTTTGCATTGTAGCTTATAGATTCCTCCACTAAGATATAATTAGAATAAGTTAAGATCAATTTTATTGAAGAACCTCATTATGTCCATGCATTGAATTTTGCTATACAGAGAGGAAGGGATAAGATGTAGGCTCCAATTATCCAGTAGCTTCTTCCATAATGAGGTAGAGAAAGAGTAGGAGAATAGGAAATGGCCTATATTATCAAGGGCAACCTAATATAGAATATAAGTGGGGGAGTCAATCCATATGATCTTATCTAAAGTATATAATCTATTTTTAAAGGCCATACAAAAGAAAATAACTAACTTAGGGGTATGTCCTTTAAACTAGATCATCATGTGCCAATAAACCTCTTAAGTAGGGGGTTAAAAAGAGGGAAAATGTTTTATTAGAGAAGCTTTTAAAAGGTCCTTTGAGCTAGATAACTTTAACACTTTTAGATGAATTAGGGGAATAGTTAGGGAGACAATTTAAGATGGTTGTTATACCTCTAGGGGGCACAATCAACTGATTCCCTTTGGTTAGACCCTAACTTTATCATTAGTAGGAAACAAATATTGCATAAAAGTAAAAGTTAGATAAAAGTATAAGAGGCCTTGATCTAACTAGTTATCATACCAAAATTTGGTTTAAGATCCATCCCATATAATGTGCTTCATCTCTTTAGTTGAAGTTTCCTTGAGTTTTAGCAAAATATTATTGGTAGATGAAGAGTTAAGAGTCAAGTTTCATACCCCATAAGCTTTTACACTTTAAATACTCTTGAAGCATTCATTTTTACTAAAGAGTATTCTTATCATTGGATAGCCTCTAAATCCTCATAGCAAGGAGTGTTTTGTTTAAAGCTTAGATTGATTTAATCCCTAATCTACCTTGGGATTTAGGTAGGCAAATATCCTTCCATTTTACCTTAGGGACTCTTCTTTCATTCCTTAAGCCAGTTTATAGGAAATTTATGAAAATTCTGTCGATGCCTTAATAATTTGAATTGGTAAGCCCATATGAAAGCTCCAATATACGTGCATACTATTACAGAATAAAGAGAACAACTGAATTCTAACTGAATAAGACAAGACTTTGCTTTTCTAATCATTAGTTTTTAGTAGGGCTGCATCAAGTAAGGGCTTGCAACGATTGTAGGTTAATCTATTGGAAGAGATAGGTAAGCCAGGATATTTATGTTGGGCCCCGATTCGTAATAAGTTGGACATCCGAATACGGGTTCCAACAATTTAAATAATGTCTTGCAAGATTTTAGTTGAACAACTTATACCAAATCTTGCTCTTACGAGGTAGTGATAAGGGATATAAAGACTTGACTTTTACTCATATTAAGTAAGAGTCCTAAAACCCTTGTAAACTAATGAAGGCAATTTAGTAGCAATTATAAGGAATTCCTATCTATACCGCATAGGAGAAGCAAGTCATCTACAAAGGAGCCCCTTAAAGCTATTTATGCAAGATTGATCTAGTCAAGACATCAATTACTAAGGCAAATAGATAAGGGGATAGTGAATCCATTTGTCTGATCCTCTTAGCCTCCTAAAAAGCTGGAGTGCCCTATCTATTGGTCAAAACACTGTAGGAATTAGTAGATAGGCATTGTTGATCCATTTGATGCATATTGGAGGGGAACCAAAGGCTTCTGGGGTATGATTTGTGAAGCTCCAACTAAGAGAGTCAAATGCCTTAGAAAACTATCTTCAGTGCACAACTTTTGATTGAATTCTTTGAGTGACAATCCTTGAAGATTTATTGATCAATTAATAGGTTATCTCTAGTACTCTTAATTGAAACAAAAGCAAATTGTGAGACATTAAGAAGAACAAGCAAAATTGGTTTGAGTCTCCTTGCTAAGATCTTAGAGACAAGCTTGTAGATGATGTTACAACACGCTATTAGTCTGAAGTCTTAAAAGGAAGTGGAATTAAGGACTTTAGGGATAAGGGTTAGCAAGGTTTTATTAAGTTCTTTAAGCATAAAGCCATAATTGAAAATTTCTTTAACTGTTATGGTAATATGGGGTTTAAGTAAGCTCCAAGATCTTTAGAAGAAAAAGGCATTAAAGCCATTAGGTGATAGGGCTCTATTAGGCAAAACTTAATAAAGCATCCTTAATTTCTAAATTGGTCACAGGTCTAATGAGATTATCACATTGGTTTTGATTGATTGATAGGGAGATGAAGCTAGAAAGGGAAAAGAGGGATGATGTAGATGTAGTTTCTGAGCTGAGGAATGATTTGAAGTGGTTTAGAGCAAGATCTTTTTGTTGATCTTAGTCCATGCAAAGCTATCCATAGTGATACGAGATCTTTGAAACCTTATTAATGTTCCTCTTGGAATGGATGGATTTGAAAAAGAATGCAGTGTTAGAATCCCCCTCCTTTAGCCTAAAGACCCTAGCTTTTTAGCAATAGGCTTTTAGGGCTAATAGGTAAGTTTAGAGCATGTTTTTCCCCCTCTTTCTCAAATCCTCATTAAGTTGGTCAACATATAGATGAGACTAGACAACATGTAGTCCTTCCCTAGCTTTGTTTACTTCTTTCTAGAGATCATTCCTAAGGTGTTTCTTATATAAGTCCTTAAGCTCCCTTTTAATAATCTTAAATTTAGCGGCCATCCCAAAAACTTTATAACCCTTAACTAGAGTCCTTAGACACTTAGCAATTAGGTCATCTTATCCCTCTAGCTTAGAGAGATGATTGAAGAATATGAAAGGTTTTTTCATTTTTTTTCATATGCTAGGCTAGGTTTACTTCCAGTGGGGAGTGTTTAAATATCTAAGTAAGTATAAGAAGGCTAAACTTAAGGGAAATCACGTCATCATAATTGAATTCACCATAACTCTATCAAATATTTTCTTAATGAGTTGACTTCCTTTTTGAATATTAGACTATGCATAGAATTTGCCTCTAAAATATAGATCAGTAAGGCTAATTTGATTAAGGCAAGCCCTAAACTCTTCATCTTCTTTCCTAGAATTGCTTCTTGACACGTCTGATTCATAAGAATAGAGGATGCCATTAAATTGCCACATAACAATGTAAGGAGCTCTCATATTTTAGGCTAGGTCTTTAAGATCCTTCCATAGGTGTTGGACCCCACACCCCACCCGTAGGTGTTTGCAGGTTATACTGCGGCGTGTGTTTGCAGGTTATACTGCGGCGTG
>JAOSBL010000212.1:11027830-11052830 GCA_027568915.1 Erythroxylum roraimae
GATTGGATATTGTTTTGTTTTGTATATGTTTGAATAAAGAGAAAAAGAAATGAATAATATGAGAAGAAAAAAAAATTTAGACTAGATTTCGGATCGGATTAGTCCAAAGGTCTCCATCGCTATTTTAGTTTTCTAAGGTGCATGCTTCGGATGTCGGAATTTGTTTCAATTTGTTTCGAATCGTTTGTTTCGATTCGCTTTCAATACTTCCGCTAATTGCTTTCCGATCCGTTCCACCAATTTTCGATTCGATTCTTTTTGATTCAATATTTCCGTTTCCCGTTTTCCGGTTGGGGTCCGGTTCTGAGATCGGGTCCCAACATTTATGGTATCAGAGCTAGAAGAAATTGCTGAGGATCATGCATTAATATGATGATTTTAGCATTTGCGAATTTAGTAGTTGGGTTCCGGAAATGGGATCCAACAAATAAAGATAAAATATCTATCTGTGGCGACCTCTAAGATTGCCAAATCAACAAAATGAAATTACAATTAGCATTATAAAATATAAAATGACCTTAATATGCCTTGATCTTTACTTAAAAGGTTACAAACTTTAACTTTCTTTTTATAATATGAACTATCTTCTTAAGTTGTGACTACATCTTGTTCTTATATTACTTCTCAATAAAACAATAAACTCATTAATAGTATTTATGTTTTGTTATCGACAAAATATCAGTTGGGACCTCCTTTGATTTGCTTCTTTTGATGATGACAAACATTTGTGATATTAGAGAGCAATAATAAAATAAGGCACCCAATCAAGATAATGATTAGTATTCATGTATAAAATCATAGTTCAATATTAAGAAAACAAGAGATATTCAATATCAAGTGCAAAAGAAATATTAACATTTGTAGATAAATTAACTTAAATATAGTATAAACTAACTCAAGTATAAAATGCCACATAAAATAAAAGGAATACAAAAATCACTGATAAAGTAAGAGGAATACAAAAATCACTCACCCTAGATGTCTTCACTTCCCCTAAATATATTATCTTCAATCTTTCTCCCCATTTTTGGAATCATTAGAAAGAAATTAATTATCCAAAAATGCAAAAAGTAAATTATCATGCTTTAAGCTAGTTTGGTTAAAAGATCAAAAAGGAATTTGATCAAGATTGATAAGCTTGCTCTGCTCAAAGATGAGTGTTATTGAACATTTAAAGTATCAACATAATTGTTTTAAAGGTCAATTTTAATAGAAACATCTTTAATTTCGTCTAATTTTGAAAATCCTTAAATTCAATATTGTGCCGAAGTAAAAATTCAATTAAAACAATAAAGGTAAATTTCGAAAAAATTAGAGGTTGGAATAAAAAATTAAGCATAGTTGTTATATCCAATCATCATTTTAAATTTTCTGAAAATTTCAAAAATATGATATGACAAAATGCCCAAAATATCAAATTTAAATATAAGCAAAGATATATCGATATAATTGAAATATCAACAACCTTGGCTCTTTTTTCAATAATTTGATGCAATCTAAATAGGGTGCTTTTCAAATGAACAAGTGAGTTGTCTAAGATTTTGGAAGACATAAAGAAACAAGATGAAAAAAAAAAGAATAATGGAGAAGGAAGCCTTTAAGACGTGAAGACTAGTTACCATATAACTCAACTAGTCAATCAATGTTTATGTGTGGTCCACCACAATAGTAGCCAATCCCATTACAAACTCACTGGTACTCAATATTTCTTCTTCATAGGTGACATTGGTCGATCATAGTTATATTGGTCAATCAATAAGGGCATGCAGTTGACCATTCTTGTAACCAAACTCTTTACAACTCACTAAAAAAAATAAGAAAAGGTTATTTTTGAAGATATTGTTCGATCACACTTTGATATATGTCGACCTACTTGTTATAAAAAATTAGAAAACAACCTCAAAACTCATATCAAAACATTACACTTAATTAATCAACTAAACATCAATAAAAAATGAGTGATAAGGAGATCTTTTTCATATAGAATTCATATCAATCATACCCAATTATCTTCTAATTATGCAAAATCTATTTTTATTCATTAGCTTAGTGAAACTATTTCCCAATTGATATTGTGTATCAACAAATTCCAACTTAATATCCCAATTTTGCAAATAATATATAAGTCTAAGTACTAAGGTCCATGCTATACTTTAAAAAAATTTCTAATTTATCATTCATGGAAAAAAATATTCATCACTAAAGATTTAATCTCAATTTGGAAAATAAATGCAAAAATGTATATATATAATATGAACTAACAATTACCCATTATTAAACATTACCTACGATATGATTTGAATGATAATTCCTCTTAAATTTCTAATTTGTTAAAAGTACTTCATCCTTCTTATCTTCCTTACTTGATTCAATAATTGGCTCTTTTAAAAAGTCTTAGTGATTATTCTTATTCTCTTCTATGCTTATATCAACATCTTCAAAAAAAATTCTTGGATACAAGGTTCAATTCATCAAGATAAAAAGTATAAACTCTTCAAAAATAATACTAAATTCAATAACTACTATCTCTACTGCATATCATCTTATTTCTTAGAGCATTATAAAATAAGGCAATCAATATGTTTTAGGCACCTGAATGGGCTTAGGTCCTTAATTGTTAATATACTTATTCTTTACAACCCACACACCTTTATATGTTTGCTTGCTATTCTTTGTTTGAGAAAACAAAATCTATTAATATATCGATACTTACTGCATAAGTGACATACCATGTTATATAAGTAATGATGATGCATAAATAAATTGCTTAGACTTCTTTGTGTGTATGCATCATGAGGTATCTTTCTTTGGATATTACAGGTGTTGAATGTTCTCCTAGGATATTCAAATGAGCTACCATAATTACATATGTGATGCATACTATGAATGAAGGCTTAAAGCATACTTGTTTGAGCTTTAAAGGGGTGTTAGTAGGTTTGCATGTTATTGTAAAAGTTTTACATATTCTTCCCTTAAGAGTATTGAACTCTATGTCTAGATTGTGAGCCACATATGAAAGTATGATGTTTGGTCTTAGAATGAGCCCGAGTGGATATGGAATATGCATGCATATACTTAAATGTGGATGCTCCATACTTATTTATCATATTAGATAATGGTTCATTATATAAATATTTTTTTGTCAAACATGGTTTTAGAATTGGCTTCACTTCCACGATTTTATCATATTCTATTCCTATTATTTACCAATTTTTAAACTCCTGGCATGTTTTTTAATTTTTTACTCCTTACGATGAACTTGGATAAAGATTCTTAAAGAACATTTATTTCCTCTTTTAATGTCTAATTTTCATGTTTTAATATATTAGTGTATCGTCAACAATCACTTCTAAATGCCTTAATGTTACGCAATTCATTTCTCATCATTCTCATTCATGCATGCATCCAATTATTTTTGGATTTATTTTAGAAGATAACTTCCTCTTTTCCATATACATGATCTTTAAGCCTTTTCAACTAGTTCATCATATGTCAAATTTTTATCACAATTGCAAAAGTTAGAGTTTTATTTTACCTCGCCATTGTCCTTAACCGTAAAACACATTTAGGTTTTCTCTCCTTTTGAGCACTCACTTTTAGATTTACTTAAGTCATCCCAAGTCAATGCTTTGAGAGCTTTCTCTTTCTTATTATCCTTATTCCCCTTTTTGTCATTTCTTTAATGTTTTTCATTAGTTTCAAGGAGAGGAGATTGGGAATTCATAGAATCGGGTTTCCTACACTCAAAATAAATGATATTGGAAGATTTACATTTTGAGTCAATCTTACATTCCTTGAAGCTTTTTCTTTCAAAGAATTTCTTTTAAAACATTTTAGATTTCTTATGTATTTTTCATTACTTCCATTTATAAATTTTTTTTCTTCACTTGATTCCTCTTTTAATACTTTAACTGCTAAGTTCTTTTTCTTTAAATGCATTGTTACTTCTTGTGTTTCTTGAAATCCTGTTTAATACGTGAGTAAAGATAAATAAGCTCCTTTAATAATAGTATTATCAAATAATTGGCTTCTTGAATAGACATTACTTTGGCTTCCCATGTCCACATAATTAACCTAAATAACTTTATCATTTCAATATTAGTATAGGCCTTTCCAAGAATTTTGAGAGAATTAATAATATCAATGAATCTTGTGTATATGGCAGAAATACTTTGATCATGCTTCATTTGAAAAGATTTATATTGGTGGGTTAACATGCTCATTTTTCTCTCCTTAACTTGATTTATTCCCTCATACATAACTTCTAATGTATGTTACATTTTATAAATTGTTTCATACATAGAGATTTTATTGAATTCATTGCTTTTTAATACACTAAATAAGATATGTACAGTCCTACTATTCAAGGAAACTAATATCTTATCACAATGTTCCCATTCTTCCTTTAGTTAGGAACTTTTTATTATCAACAATTTTCATAGCTATAAAGGAGTTGTTTGAAACTATTTCTAATACTTTTAGTCATAAAGAAAATTTTCACCCTTATTTTTTAATAGAGATAGTAATTTCTATCAAAGTAGTGGGATTTACTAAAGTTTTATCCCTCTTGGTTGAATGATGATGATGATGCTCTTAAATATGCTATTATGATATTTTCTATAAGGTTTCATTTGAAATAATAAAATAATAGTCACGTTGATACCACTTATTAGTCCCTATAGCACCGAAAAGAGAGGTGAATTAGGTGTTGATAAATTTTAAATAAAAGATTTATCTAATGTATTATCGAGCATAATTTATAAAAATGAAAATATGATATAAAATAATAAATTTCAACAGTACATTTAAATAATAATGTAAAAAGGGTAAGGGAAGAGAAATACGATTTGATGTATAGTTTTTGGCAAATAACTTTTTTCTACATCCACTCTCAAACTCTTCTTGGAATTTCACCATAACTTTTCCTGTAAAAAGAAAAATAACTTTTGTACAAGGTTTTCTTAACAAATAGGAATACTTTTACAATCTTTCTTTACACTGAAGAGGAATCTTAATTCCATTTAGAACACTTTAAAGTACAATCACTCTAAAGTATAATATATAAAGTCCTAAAAAAGGCTCACAACTAACAGATGTCTAACTTTATCACTTTGATAATTTCAAAGAGACTTACTTAAACAAATATGAGACAATAATACTCAATTACTTGATAAACACTTAGAAATATGTGTATAAGACACCCATAATCTTTTCTATGTAAGAATAATAAGTAAAATTATTTATAGGCTTTTAAAACCCTACTAGCCATTGGATCTAAATATTAATCATTACAACAGCTAGTTCCAAAACTCTAGTCAACTAGTGTACAATATTGGTTAACTAGTGTGCATTAAATACATAAATTCATTAACCATTGAGACATTGATCAACCATTAAGACATATTGGTTGACCAATATGTCCAATAAATGGACATTGGTTGATCACACCGCTACATTGGTCAACTAATGTATCAACAAACAACCCATTTATATGTTTAACCTATATCGGTCGATCAAACCTATATTGGTCAAACAACCCCACTAAAAATATGATTTTAATAAAAATTAAATGTTCAAACTTGATTTGTTTAGTGTAATATAATTAAAAATAAATTCCAAATTGTCCCTAAAAGGGTGTTTAAAAGATTAAGAGGCTTTTCTTTTTGAAATAAAAACTTTAATACCTTTTGATGAATGAAAAGGCTCATATAACAAAGCGAGCTTAAATGTTTATACATAATGAGCCTATAAAATTACCAAATTAATAAGATTACAATTAACATTAAAAAAATATAGAATGAACTTGATTTACCTTTATCTTATTTTGTTCTTGACTTATTCTTCCCTTAAGAGATTGCAAACTTTAGCTTTCCTTTATCATCTTTATAAACAATCTTCTTGACAGTCTATAGCTACATCTTAGTCTTATATTGCTCTTCACTAAAACAATAAAATTATTAGTAGAATCTATTTTTATTATAAAAACATCTATTGGAATCTTCCTTGGTTGAATAAAGGCCAAAGGTGTTACTTATGCCTAAACATTTCACAAAAGGTCTAAGTAAGCTCCTATTGTTATATCTGGTATCACTTTGCATCCTAAGGTTACTAAAATAGTACTCATTGCACCCTGAATAGGGGACAAAAGTGGTAACTGAGATAATGATAGGAGTTTATTTAGACCTTTTATGAAATATTGGGGTAAAAATCGCACCTTAACTAATTTTTAAAGAAATCATATTTAATATTACAAAAACATTTAGTTGGTTCACATTACCTAGTTGTGACATCATATAGCCTAAACTAATGACCATATACCCAAAATTGTCAAATTTTAACCTTTTTTAGGAATTAGGAAGCTATTAGTGCTATTTTTAAAAATTAAGGTGTAAATGATACTATAAATAATGATAGGGACTAACTTAGATGTTTCAGGAAATGTTGATGAGGGTAGTTAACACCTTTTGCCTTTAATAAGTAGTACCTTTGTTTAGTATTAGTGATACTAAGTTTTAGTAAACCAAATTTCTTGGACATAGGTTAAGTTTTAGTAGAATTCTTAAATTTAGATTGAAAAGTTGTATATCTATTGTATGATTTTTCTTAATCCTTGTTGAGGATTTGGTAAAAAAAAATTTATAGATATGTCAATATCATATAGAAGATAAAATGCAATAATATTTTGAGTTGGCTAGTGTTTTATAAACTCTAATGGCAACATATAAGATTGATGTCAATATTGTGACAGTACAATACAAATAGTTGCATAAAGTAGAGATGAAAGGTCATATAGTACATTTATGGAATTATTTCACTTAATTTAGTCTACTAAAGGCATAAAAGTGGACTACAATTAATGTCATTTGTTCTAATATGATAATAGTCATCACTAAAAGAAAATTATTGTATAATTTTTCTTACTCATATAAACTATGATAGAAGATTTTATATATTTCTAATTCATACTTTTTAGTATTTGATATTGAATACGTATACAACATTATTACAATGTGGAAGGTGTTATAAGAAACAAATTGTTGAGTAAAATTAGTTAATCCAAATTTATGCAAATAGTTTATTTGTATTGAATCAAGGGAGACTTATGTTTAACGTAAGTGACAAAAATATAAAGTTAGATATCCAACACTATTTTCTTATATTATGTTAGTTAAATCGACATAATAAGAATCATAAAGTTCCATACAAAGATATATGTATCCTTTGATTATAAATCGTATGAAACTTGTTAAGTTGAAGGATGACCAAATCAACCTTTGGTGAAAGGCGAATTATAATAATGAATTGTTAAATCATATACATATAATGTGTGAGACGTAATAATAATTCATAAGAGGATGAATACTTATATTTTATTAGATTGACTAATGACTTTATATGATATAGGCATATGTATTAAATGAAATATTAATTTAAGGATTGAAAAAATTCAAATTATTTAAATCTAAGTAGAAATTAAAAATTGAAAATGTTGAACTTTAATGACATAGATTTGGTAAGAATGAAAATTCTTTATTATTGATAAGGAATGAGATTCTTTGATGAATACCTCCACACCTAAATTCCATAATGGTATGGATTTGTACAAGGAATAAAATACAATATGAAATATTGTATGATGTAATATTTATTTCTTTTATAGCTATGCCTAGTACAAAAGCTTACCTCTGAAAGTTCCAATTAGATTGATTAGGAACGTTCCATATCCGATATTGAATCCTAAGACTTCAAAAGAGTCTAAGTTACTAATTTTAGGATCTAATGCTTAGATGAAGAATATATTATCCAATAAGTTTTAAAATAAATGAGATAATAAAAAGTACAAACTACAATAAATAATTCATTTATTTCAATGAATACCTACGAGAGAATGGTTCTTAAGATAAGTAGTAGAAATAAGATGAAATTTAAAAGTTCAAATCTTATGACAGTATATCTAAATAGAACTTGTTCCTTCGTTCATACAACTTGATGTATTGTCAAGAGATTATGAGAAGTTGAAAGATTCACTTTTATAAAGAATTCAAAGTATTTGCTTTAGAGATAATTATGGATTTATCATGTCTATAAGAAGATTAATGGGAGTATAGTTGTAATATTTAGTAGAAGTCTGTAGAGACATACTGCTTATAAGGAACAAAAATTCACAATTATTGAAGAATATGATGCCCAAGAGCAACTCCTTTTAGATATAAAAAGATAATGACTTAATTTTGAGAATTAGATATAAAGAGATATATACGAACGTTGTTTACCTATTTTAGTCTAAGTACATAGACAATTTACTAAAGGTTTTTAATATTTAAGATATCCAATACTTATGAATTATTAAGATATCCACTATTCTATAATGAATATTTAAGTCCAAGGTTATAAAGATATGAACTTTAGTTTCACGTAAGTAAGTCCTAATTAAGGTATATTTTACTTAGAACAATATTATTTTGATATTAGAAAGGTTATAATATAAAATTGATTACTAATTAAATCATAACACAATTTTCATTTAGTATAAATCATTAGTTGGATCAAGAAATTATTTAATGAACTTGGGATAATTTCTTGCATTATTCATATAATAATATACTGTAGAATATTAAAGCAATTAGGTATGCAAAAGAAGCTAAGGTCTCATTAAAGATCTAAGTATGTATTAAGAAAAATTTTCTCTTAATTATGATGAAAATTGAGATGAAAGTTGTTATATTACAAATTCTCATCATAGAGAATCTTATAGAGTTCTCTCATTAAACTACTATTACAACAGTAGCATGATCGTCATTTGGAGATACGCTATAGGACACTTAAGCAATTGATTGCAAGTGGTAAAATTTTAGTTTTTTTTTTCCTATAGCCAATCAGTTGGTTGTAGTTTTTATGATATAATTATTTAAAGATGTTATTTTTTCATATTTTTTAATTAGCTTATGTATAAGATTAAGTTCACAAGACGAATGTATATTGCAAATAAAATTATGATGAGATCATAATTATGAGATTCATATTTCATTTATATATTTTCTATAAATTGTTCCTAGTTATTATTCTATTAAGACTAGACATCAATAAAGCAAAAAAAGACTAGTATATATTATGCTTCTTCTTTATAAAGGAAATAATCGATCTCATAGACTAAAGTATGTAAATTCACTAATATGACATGAGAATTCTATTTGCAACAATACTTATATGTTTATAGAAATTTTTATTGACATAATTGTATAAGTTATCATTTGACTTGAAAATTTTAAAGTATCTTATATAGGGATTGTTATATTTTGATATTACTTGTGACTTATTCTTGTCAAAGATAGCTCATTCAGTAATAATTGGATATCACATGCCAATTATATAGAGGTAATTGAGCGATCAATAAAAGATTCATCTTTTTATAGCAATTAAAGAGAATGTTTTATTAGTCTCTAGTAATATAGAAATGAAAACCCTTGGTTAAGATATAATGACTATTTGAAAGTAGTCTTCAAATGTCATTAATAGAATTAGTTACTAATCGTTGAGAATTAATATGATTGAACTCAAATATAGTAGATATTAATTCTATACTCTATGTCTAATTGGAACATTGTATGATAAAATGATTTAATTATACAAAAGAATTCATCAAAATCACTTTAACATTTCTAATATTTGAGTGGTCGTATAATGAGAGAAAAGTTAATTTAATCAAGTTAGACTTGACTAAAGTATAAAAATTTTTTCGATTAAATATAAGATATTTAATAAATAAGAACCAATATGAGATACTGGATCTTATTTGAGTGAATTGCTATTTAATTATATATAATTCTAATTGAATTTTAAGTAATATTTAAATAATATTTTAATTAAATAATTAAAAGGTCGAAACTATATTATAAATAGGGTTAAACTCTAAATAAGTTAGCAACTCTTATCGACCTCTCTCTACACCACTTATAAAGTTCTCTCAACTAATTTATGTAGATAATAATATAGGTCAGACATGTTTACGGTTACGATGGTTGTAATGAATCAATTTTAAAAACAGTTTAAAAAAACATCAAGAAAAGATTAAATTACACATTAGGGCACGAATTTATGATTCATGATTGTTAAGTTTATATATTAAACATATTATAAAATTTAAGGTCATCTTAAATTTAAAAATTTTGAATAAAAACATCTTGTTATTATTCTCAAGATCAAATCATGCCTTAATTTTCTAACATTACGCAGGTCCATGTAACCGAAAACATCAAAACTTTAATCGGCAAGGGTGCATCTGACCAATAAATCCGCAATGAAATCGTTCATCCACCGTTAGCGACAAGAATGAGAAACTTCAAGAACAAAGTGGTAATCCACAAAACTAACCAACCAAGATCATGGTGATACTCGTGGGCAGGGACGGATCCAGAAATTTGTTTGAGTGGGGACAAAATTTTACTGGAGGCAAAATAATTTTTTTAGTGGGGGCAAAATTTTAATGAGAGCAAAATTTTAATTTTTTTATGAATTAAAAATTTAAAATAATAATTTTTTTATGAAATTTTTTTTGGAGCCAGTGGGGGCAAGTGCCCCCACTTGCCCCCACTGTGGCTCCGTCCCTGCTCGTAGGGGCTTCTCACCGTACTTTTCATGGCTGTATTATATAATTTGGAAGCGTAAATGTATAACACTTTATAAGTGCACTTTCTGCTTTGTTCCCTTCTCAGTTGGGTAAAAATGTGTAATAATTTAGATTAAGAAAGATCAACAAATTCGATTACTCTTTTGCACGCATGTGCCTCAAATTCTCCACATTTGATGGCTACACAAGGCTTAGAAGAAGGACCAAAATGATAATATATATAGGCCCCAAAACACTTGGGACTGAAGTGAAAGAGAATCCAAAGAAACACGTGTTATTACGTGCAAACCACGGGTTTTGAGAGCTTTTGATTTGAGATGCACTTAACTTTGTTGGAGAGTGGTGACACGTTATGTAATGTTATGTTCCGTGTCTGAAACAACAACAGTCGGGCAAAGAATAAGTTCCTTTTTCTTTTTAATAATCTCTGAAGGGTGATTCGTACGCAGAAGTATCCGTCTCTTTTGTTTGCCATAAAACCCCAGAAATAAAAACAAAAGAAAAGCGGAAGTTGAGAATAATCTCTTTCACAAATGTAGCCCTTTTACATGACCAGTTCACAATTCATCCAACAAAGAAGGATTCTTCAAAAATTATACGTATGAATATTTCAGACATGCCATCTCTATTCTCATTAATCTTGGGGGCTACGTGTTTGGTTAGAGCCCGTAAAGTCATTCATTCACTCCTTTAACTCGATCAGTTAGTTAAAGATGCCTCTAATGACTCAGCATAAGACACACGTGGGCTTGATCCTAACCACCACGCCAACGGCATGCTTGCTGTTTTTCTGGAATCTTTTAAATTGGCTAATCAATTTCATTGCAGGTGAGTGGGAACATAACTAGAATATCAGCGATCTCCTCGTGTAATGTATCACGTTACTTAACTTGCTCACTTGCAAGTTATGTCCGTTACTAAAGCTAATGGACTCTTAATTCTAATCTGCCAGCTGCATATATGCTTCTCGTACCTTAAGCAACCTCTCGTCTCATGCAACTAACACAAATTGCTTTCACGTTACAGATTAAATTATCAGATTCTCTCCGATTGTAACTGGTAAAGAAATAATCTATAACTCTATTCATTGTCATGTGGTCTTTACGAGAATCTGTTTGATGGATCATAGATATTTAATGTCCTGAGAGATAAGAAAGTGGTCATAGTATTAATATATGCGGCTTTATCTTCATACTTTTATTTGTTGATCATTATCTTCATACACTTAATTAATTTGTGCTATCCAATTTAGTGGACCCGGCCAATTGTTATGTAGCTGGACACATCTCTTGCTTATTTGGTTTATCGGGACCATTATGACATAGATTGGCACTGATTAATACCCGAAACACATAATTTAGAGAAGTATCCCTTTCACTGAAGAACTTTTTATTCAATAATGAAGCAAAGGTTCTGCAATCTTTTTCTTTTCTTTCATGTACGCACATTCGTTAATTTATCTGATAATAAAAAAAGTTTCTAGACCTGAACTTACTCACGCAAATGAGTCACTCTTCTGATATTTGTGTCAATTTCTATATATCTATCCATTTACATAGGCGCTCGATCTTACCATAGAGCATTAGTTGCTAGGATTCCTTCAAGCACTCGTAGAAGTTGAAAATCTCCACTTGAACAATATATCGGGATGTGGCTGCATATATGAAACTATTCTATTTTCATTATCATTTTAATGAGGAAATCTCAGTTCTTATTCTTGGTTTTTGTTGTTGGATGCAAAGGAACTTGGGTTCGGAATTGCGCTATTTTGATGGCTACTTCTCACTACAAAATAAATTTTCTTAATTTTGAATTTGTTGACTCATTCAGAAGATTAGCAAGTTATTTGCTTCAAATGGTTTTATTCAATGGCATTCGAAAGATAAGAATTGTAATCTTTCATTAAAAAATGTTTGATAAAAATTAAAATTAAATACGAAAAATAATAGAAATGAAAGGGATCACACTTGACCAAATTGGACAAATACAGCTGCAAATAGAAATGTTGAATTCACAATGAAAAGTGAAAACAATCATATAAAGAAAGAATGCATAATCTTAATGTCTGAATGTAGTATCAAGTTTAGCTCAATCGTAATTCAGACTTTTGAAGCATTCACAAGTTACAAATCCATCGCAAGAAATTGAAAGAGTTGGATTGGAACTGTAATAGTTGTAATCACTAGCTTTCTGCCCAGCCATCCTAATCAATATCATTCTGGACGATCCTCGTGCTTCCCCATGATCAGTTTTCTTTTCCATAAAAAAAAAATAAAGGATCTTTAATGAGGGAAAGAAAAAGGAGAGCCAAAAGGAAAGAAAACTTGAAAATAGGTGCGTAAATTATCTAAGCATCAAGTTCAGCTCGTGCGGCACTATGTGCATCAAGTTCAGTTCGTGCGGCACTATGTTCATGATGGTTATGGACCCCAGCAGCAGTATGACCTCCAACGTCGCTTTTGATCACACCATAACTCGCTAACAGCTCCACGCACCAATCCCACAAGTGCAAGACAATGTAAGTCCCAATCCCACCAATCAACCCATAAGCTATAGAATAGGTCAAAGGCATGAGAATCAACGTCAAGAATGCAGGGATCGCTTGCCTCATGTCGTTCCAGTCAATCTCAACCACTGATCTCATCATCAGCACTCCCACTAATATCAAAGGTGGACCCACGGCCCAAGAAGGTACGGAAGCCAGCAACGGCGTGAAGAAAAACGCTAGAAAGAAATAACCCGCCACGGTTAACGCCGTTAGACCGGTCCTCCCTCCTTCCCGTATTCCCGTTGACGATTCTATAAACGCCGTCACAGGTGAAGTCCCGAGCAATGACCCCACCACGATTGACGTGGCATCGGACATGAAGGCGAAATATTGACCCTCGAAGTCACCGTTTTGATCGGTGAAACCGGCGAATCGAGCCATCGAATAGAGTGTACCAGTGGTGTCCAAAATGTCAACGTACAAGAACGTGACCAGAGCCTCCCAAAAGTAACCTTTACCTATGTTCTTAAAACTCAACGACCCAGCTGTGCTTTTTATTAAATGTACATCCACCACCTTCTTAAAGTACTCGTGCGCTGTGTTTCCTGATGCTGTGTTAGGGAACGCCGTTACCTTTGTGTTCCTGAACCACGAGACAGCCGTCACGAATAGAATTCCGTAAATCATAGCCCCTTTAATGTTTTTGACCAAACAATACGCGATTATAACGAACCCTACAACGGCCAGCCAAAACGTCGGACTCTCCATTCTTCCGTTGAGACACATGATGTCGCCTGAGACTGTACCTCCCGGTATCAAACTAACGGTTCCGTTTGGAAACGTCATAACGGGAGCTAACGACGCACGTGACGAACTTGGGCAGGCTCCGAGTGTAACTAGTGTAGATGAACTGTAAGCAACTAAACCAATACCTTGGTTGTTCTGTAACCCTATAAATGCGAGAAAAAGACCGATACCAGCAGATGAGCTGATCCGAACAGGTTTCGGGACCAGTTTAGCGAGTTTTGCTCGTAACCCAATGGCTGAAATGGCTAGAAATATCAACCCTTCGATGAAGACAGCAGCTAATGCACTCTGGTACGAGATATTACCCGACCCATGAAAACCAACAACTGTATAAGCAAAATAGGCGTTGGTCCCCATTCCTGGAGCTAACGCTAATGGAAGATTAGCAAGCACGCCCATTATCACACATCCAATCAACGACGAAGCAGCAGTCGCAACTATAAGGTCTTTACGTACTTTCTCTACACATGCGGCATAGCCAGGATTAACAGGGTCGAATTTGCATGACTGATCGGGCTGTACGATTCGCAAGCTCGAGCCAGTACAGTTGGAGATAGAGGATCTGAGATCAGAGCAGAGAGGGACACAATCGGCGACAGAGCACGTGCCGCCGCTGTCGGAGAGTATGGAGGCGTTGACGGCGAGAATATAAGCCATGGTGAGAAAGGTGGCGGTGCCGGCGCGTAACTCGGTGGTGAAGGTGGTTTGACGTTCGGAGAGTTTGAAGCGTTTTCCAACAGGGCTTTCGGCCACGAAGTCGTTAAGCCGAGTTAGCGGCTTCTTCTTCTGAGGCGGTGGAGATCCGGACTCCATAACCATCAAAATCTAATCTTCTTCGCTTTGGAACAAGTTTGTCACTATATTCTTGTCAGTGGCGGCTCTTTGCTCTTTTGTGAATGTACTTATACATGTCTGAACGATGTTGTGGAGAAAAGGTCAAGTAGCGTTGTACTTGTACATGGAACCGGGGAAAGATAATATTGGGGGGAACCGACAAAAAGGGAATAGAAAAGAAAATAATGTGTCAATTATGAAAAATTGTAATTTATGAGGCGAAGGATTTCAGATTCTAAGGTTGTTTTATCCTTTTGTTTTACTTAAGGAATCAAAATCCATTTAATTTAATTACTTTGACACTCTTATGACCCAATTCAATTTCTTGGAAAATTTGGAGGATTAATGAGTCTAAGATGACGTGATGATTGTGGTACGTTTTGCTCAACAATTTGGAATTTTATGAAATGTGGACAACATAAATGTTATAACTTTAACATTGATGAATAATTATTGGGAAAATAATGAATACTAACCTAACCAAACTTTTAAGTCAAGCATAGAAGTTGTCCACAAATTCAAAAAAGATGGAAAAGAGAAAAACAAAAATCAATGTAACTACGTGAATGTTGTTTAGATATTGGAAGACAAGTCCTTTTGAGCCAGAGGTTTTGTCCATAAAAAAAGATTTCCATTTGAAAATTTAAATATTCCAATTAAAATAAGAACAAAAAAGGTCAAATGAGTGTCATTTATTCCATATGCATATGCATATCCATATCCCCACCATTCTTCGATGCCCTTCACATGTACGTAAGTGTTTTATTTCTATTGTTTGAAATGTGTGTGAAACTGTGGCGATAGATCATATGATTGGTCGCAATACTGGTGGTATCAAAATTTGCAAGCAAATTCATGGAGTTGACTTTGAGTTCCAATTTATAAAGGCTGCTTCAATTCACACCTGATTGTAATAGATTGTCTTCCACAAAGAAAGATTTTAAATTTTTTACCCTATATAAACGTAGATCGTAAAAATTAAATTGTTTATCAAAACAATCTTATAGTTTATCAAATACAGGGCTTTTTCTATATCGATCTGGAAGAAATGGACAAGAAGTAACTTATGTGGATTAAAAGTTAATTTATGTTGAACGTTTCCTAGAAATATGAGAAAATGAGTAGATACGCATAAGAATAATCCTTTTGGAGAAAAAAATTAAAAAAAAAATCCTTCAAGTCTTGCGAAGACTTGGGTTTGCTAGAGCTACGCATGAAGTCAAAAAATGTAGGTAAAGATTGAAATATGAGAACTGTGAACAAGCAATTTTAATAAGAAAAGACAAAAGCATCTCGTTTCAGGGATCTTCGTATTACTAACAGAAAGAATTCGGCCTATCAAATCAAACCCTAAATTCAAAGCTGTTAAATATTCAACTCCCCTATGTGTTCATACTGTTTGTTTGGGGATGAGATTGTCTGTATCGCCTATCCTATGCTATCTCTGTGCTAACCCCTTTCATCCACTTATTTTACATTGTCTCATTTATTTATTGTGAAATAAGTGGATAGAAGGGGTTGGCACAAAGATGGCACAGGATAGGGGTATAGACGATGTCAAGCCGTTTGTCAGTTTAACTAACCCACGTTGGTTTTGAAGGTCAACTCTCAACGCCCCTATTTAAGATTCACCCTCAGTCAATAAAGGTCAAAAAAGTATATGAGGTTCAGTTAACTCCTAACTTATAGGGCGGGGAAAGTAAAAGTTATACAGGACAGCGTAACGTGAGTCGATGCTAAATGTGGCAACTTTACAATACTAGAAATCCAGTCCTATCCCGTTCCATCCTAAACTAATTGGCAAATACTGTAACTCACAGCCATTGAATGCTTCTCATCCAGTTGCTTACGAAAGTTACAAGTTCAGGTCGGAGGCCTGGCTTGGCCCCTCATTTTCAGTACAATTTGCTGGTTTTTGTGGTCCTGAAAGAACCGGTCTATTTTCGACGACCGCTTCCTTTGACCCGGATCTCCTTCTTCCAATGTTTTGATTTATACTCAATAGATCCAACTAGCTTCGGACAGACAAAGCATGAGTGGTCATATCTCCCGACCTCGACAAGAACAATTAATTGGCTGGAGTCGACTTGTTATTAGCTGGGTGAAGCTGAACACTAATGGGACTTTTAAAAGCTCCTTCGGCTTAGCCACCACAGGCAGACTTCTTCGCAATAGCGCTGGTGATTGGCTTGGCGGTTTTGTCTAAAATCTCAGCCGATGTTCTACTATAGATACTGAACTTTGAGGAATCTACTCGGGGTTAACTCTGTCATGGGAGTTCAGTTTTTGAAAGATCGAATTAGAGTTGGACTTTTGAGCAGTTATAAATATGCTCTCAGATTTCACTACCCGCATCCAGTCCCTAAATTCGCTCGTCCTGAGCATCAATGAGCTACTCAACCGCAATTGAGTAGTTCTACCTCGCCACATTTATAAAGAGGGTAATAAGAGAGCCGACTGGCTCGCTAATTTTGCTGTAAATTTCAAATAAAGGGTTACCATTTTTGTATCTGCCCCCTCAGAGGTCGCTCGATGCTCCTTAAGGACATCACTGAATCAGCATTCCGAGACTAGTCTAAATTGTGTTCGTTGCTCCTTGTTACCAAAAAAAAAAAAAAGAGTTACAAGTTCAGGTGGTTGCGGATTTTGATTGCTACGTACAATTCCATGAATGGCTCCAGCTGCGCTTGTAATTTGTTAGCGTATATTTACCTTTTTACCCTGCTTTGTTCACCAGCTTCGTTGCATTGGGGCTACGAAGGTAAGCGTCATTCTCTCTCTTATTGTTAAAATCAAATGAAGCATTCATTATTCATTTTCTCTCATCCAGTCAAAAGTTTGATGGGACTTTAGCTACAGAAGAGTAGGGTAGTTCAAAACATTTCCCTGGAGCGATTATGACAGTCGTAAAGCACCTGTAAAACAACCCAACATGAGCTGTTAGCAGTATAAAATCAAATTATTTTTCAAGCAACTTAGCCTAATGGGCTAATGTCACAAAGCAATAATCGGAGTGGTAATTTTCTACCAAAGGATATTAGTATACGATAGACTCTGCAATCTGGAAGGAAAGGGATGGGTATGACGTTTAAATTAAAATTTAACTGTGACTTTGCGTGCATTGCATTAGCCCATTTGTTTAAATGATTGCACTTAATGATCAATTTGATGTGCTTTATGCGAATTATGTAGTGGAGTGGGTACTTTGATATTTAGTTCTTTTCTTTTTCCTTATTCGTTAATCATGTGTGTTCATGCACAAGATTACTTTGGACAAAGAGTTAAAGGAACGCAGTTCCAAAGATGGCACAATAAGAGAGAACAAGTCGTAAAAGATGGGTTGGTGGACCCGTCAAATATCGATAAACAAAGATATTGTGGCTGTATGGGAGTTTGAATGGTGTAGCAGCAGAGACAGAGACATGTTTGCATTCATATCTCAGAACAAATGGTCTTCAATTCTGCACCTTTAGTTAGTGAAAGATGATGTGAGGTGAAAGTGTTGCTTCATTTCCATTTTCTGGATTGTTGGCTTTTAGCATCAAAAACATCCCAACTTTCTTTTCCCAATGTGTTTGGATCCTTTACGCCACTGACTAAGTTTTTGGCAATTTCTTGAGGCTTAGCGTGTGAAAACTTTTAACCTCGCTTTTTAAGCTGTTGGACTTTTACCTAGACAACATATACTTGCAATCATTGTCCATCTAAATATATGACATAAGAGATTATAAATTATATTCTATTAGATGTGTTAAAATTTAATATAAGAATAAGTCTTAAATTACACACAAATTACCAAAAAAAAACAAAATAATATAATTAGAACCAGCTTTAATTTTATATTGACTATCTTATAAATTTCGGTCTTGGGAGCATTCCTAGATATCGATGTTTTTACTTACCTCTCTCTTGATCCAAGATTCCAACTACATAGGTTGAGGAAGTCACTTGGTGGCATGGATAGCCAGAACCACATAAGTTTGATTAGACTTTCACGCGTCTTTGCTGAAGACATCAGACTGGAAATTAGATGCTCTGTTCAGTCTTACTCTGTCTTATTTTATCTTATAAAATTTTAACTATTTATTTTGTGAGACTCACGCGGGTCCCATATGGACCCCACATAAATAAATGGCTGAGATTTATTGGACACAATAAGACACCATAATGTTAGACAGAGGATCTGGACTTATCAGACTGGATGCAATATGTCAACTTTTTCAATGGAACAACAGGAACATTTCTATATTTCCATCTCACACAAACATACACACACATTATAGTATTAAGTATACTACTCTACGTTAGAGAGTAGGCGACAAATATCATTCACTATTATGAAAAATAAGACTAAAACCTACATTAGGAATACTTGATTGATAAAGGCACCAACTGGACGTTTATGGTATGAATAAGCTGATCCGATATGAGCAGAACTAAGGCTAACACTTTCTAGCTGAAAAGCTGCGAGGTCCCACCAGTTGAGTCTCTTCCAAGTGGCCAAGTTACCTGGCTAGTGATTATGTGTTTTGTTCAGTCAAGGGATGCAAAGAGCCGAAAGAATAGAAGAAGGGTCGTCGGTTCTAATTCCAAGCCCAAAATTATCGGATACAATGGATAAGAGTTAAGACTTAAGAGAGAAGCGGAGGGTGGTGTCATATCCGAAATTTGGGAACTTAAGCCAGTGGAAACATCACACTCGGTGCTGGTTGGAGACAATTCAGTGATGTCATGATACTCAGACTAATGGGACAGCCCAGAATTTTTCATTTTGGATTTAATATTCTGTAGGAAACATCGCAGAGAGACGTGGGTCATCATTACTTGCAATTCTTTCAAATCCAAATTTAATACAGTTGAAAATTTAGTACTACCGGACAAGTAGTGTCGTAGTGTTGATATTAACGTAACTCTCGATTAACGACGGCGAATGGGTGAGGAATGTTAATTATACTAGAACTTCTCTTATGATCAATGACTTGATTGAAGATTTCATGTTCATCACTATTCTTTTATCCCTATATCTTATTTTTATAGGTGTAACTATGGTACCTATCACATAGTAGGAATACTAATATATTTTACAAACTTTTATTTATTAACCGATATGAAAAAAAAGGTTTGATTGGTTTTCAACTTATCAGAACTATGCGTATATTAACCAACGAAAACATGAGCTGCTTAGGAGCTGTGCCTGCATCAATTTATCCTCGTACTTACAAATTTTCCATTTCCTAAAATGTTGTGCATGGTAACATGACATACTTTTGTGTTATGAGTTGACTGATGTAATGATGTTCATTAAGGATTGCCTCTAAATATTTATAATTTTTTATATTTTAATTGACATATACCCTGAAGCTGAAAAATTTTCTAAACATATTAACATCATCGTTTTCAAATTCTATATCCTACATAGCTATTCAACTATTCCACTCCAGCAGTCTTGGTTATATTGGAGATTTAAAAATGTCAATTACCTTGTGCCATAATATTGTAGAGAATCAACATTTAAAGAACAAGTGATCTTATTACAGAGGAGTCACAAAATTTTTGAAATATTAAATTTGATCATATAGTCAATGATTTTCTCTGTCTTGATTAAGATTTTGTGTTGGTAATCTTTTTATTATTAAAAAAAAACGAAAAGCTTGAAAAGACTAGCACTAACTCAGTCATCTTCTATTTTTATCACTTTAGTCATGTCAGGTACGGAAGCTATCAAGAGATTATAGTTGTGCACTAAAAACACAAAGGCCTCTTAGCTCATACAGTTTGTCAAACTAAAATTATGTAATCTTACTATTTTCAATGATGCTTTTAAATTCTTTTTTAGCTTGAGGTAGTTTGATTCTTTTTTTATTTTTTATTTTTTATTTTTTGTTTATGTCTCTTTTTAATAAAAACAAAATTTGTTTTGTTGTTAATGTTAATGTAGTTATATTTTTATCACTAATAATAATTACATGTCAGATAAAACTTAAAGATAAATTATTTTTAAGTAAATAATTTAATCTCTTATATAATATTTTATTAATTTTTTGTTATTTTAACAAAATAAATAATTTAAAATTTTATTTAAAAATTAATATTTATTTGAAATATATTTTAAGTATTAAATCAAAATTTATTTGAATATTTGAATATTTTAAATTTAATTATATTTATTAATATTTATTAAAATTTAACTACATATAATTTAATTATATAAATTAAATTAAATTATTCATAATTTTTATTGATGATTAATTTTAATTTATTAAATATGTAATGTTGAATTAAATTATTCATAATTTTTATTAAAATTTAAATAATTAAATAATATATTAAATGATAGTAAATCAGATTATAAAAAAACAGAAACAGAAAACAAAAATCACGTTTTATGATTTTCATAATTTTTGGAAACTAAAAGAAATCAAAACCAAAAACTGAAAATAAAAACTCAAACAAACATGTTTTTTCTAATTAAATTTGAAAACAAAAACAGAAAACCAAAAATAAAAATAGAAACAAACACCCCCTTAGTCTTCTTATCTTCTTAAAGGTCTAATATGTATTGATCTTTGGTTGAGCTTTCTAAATATTGATTCCTATAAGAAAATGTGCATGGATCTATTTATTGGGAATATTAGCTGTTAGCTTAGCTGTAAATAGGATATTTCCTATAATTGTAAATATCTCCAATTGTAATTACGTGATTTAATTGAGTCTGTAATTGCCTATTAATGTGGGTTATCATATTGGAGAAGGTAAAAGTTTTCATTCCTCCAAAATTATTATGGTATTAGAGCTTAATAGACAACCCAATACCTAGTTTTTTTTTCCTGCCACCAAGCATCCATCTTCTATTTAACTTGTGACGATAGAATAACCGACGACAAGCACGGGGAAAAACCCAAGCCTCAATTGATTAATGATCCTTTGTCAATCTATTATTTATCATCGTTGGAAGGTCCAGGTATGACTCTTACAACATACACTCTTGTGGGTGATAATTTTGTTGTTTGGGCAAAGGCAATTGTTAATGCATCAGAAGCTAGGAATAAATTTGGGTTTATTAATGGATAATACCCAAAATGTGATGATTATAAAGGGAGTGAAGGCAAGGCTTGGAAGGCCAATAACTCAACAATTTGTTCTTGGTTATTTAATGTTATTGATAGTTCAATTCAACCTAGCGTAGCAAGTCAAAAAATTGCCCTTGGTATGTGGATGGATCTCCAAGAACGATATTTTGTTAGTAATGGCCCAATAATAAATCAGCTAAAATTTGAATTGGCTTCTTTAAAGTAACAAGGAACGGATATGTTTTCCTATTACACGAAATTAAATTCTTTATGGAATAATCTTCATGGATACGATG
The DNA here is from genome assembly GCA_027568915.1 of Erythroxylum roraimae. Lineage (NCBI taxonomy): Eukaryota > Viridiplantae > Streptophyta > Magnoliopsida > Malpighiales > Erythroxylaceae > Erythroxylum > Erythroxylum roraimae. Next base: position 11,049,953 of record JAOSBL010000212.1, read on the forward strand.
ATGTAACTTATGGCTACACTTATGCCACAGCTCCGAAATAGGTTGCTAAGTCTGAAACTAAAAGCACCTGTAAGTTTCTTATGGGATTCGATGACGCTACGTTTGGAACACTTCAATCTCAAATATTAAGTATGGACCCTTTGCCTAATCTTAATAAAGCTTATGCTCTTATGACTTAAGAAGAGAGACACAAGAATATTGTTCGAGGTCAGAATGATAGAAGTGAAATATTCAATTTTGCTATCTAATCTGGAATAACAGCTAGCCGTGGCAATTCTTCTACTCACCCCACCCTTGATTGTCCTTTATGTACCTACTGTGAAAAACCTAGTCATGACTATGAACACTGCTTTGAGGGGGCGTGGTCGTAGACGTGGTGCATCATCAGGACCTGGGTGCGGTTCTTCAGTTAAGTCCACCCTAATAGTGACAGTGAATGTTGCCATAGCCCTACAAATGGCTGAGTCTTCTACTGACAATAGCAAAGCAACATAACAATCTCATTTCCTGGGTTAATAGAAACCTAGTTTTAGTGTCTCTTAAGTCTTATTGAGGTGCCCTCTACTTCTGATAAATTATCTAGTAAGAATTCCACGTGTGCTTAGCATTGGCTTCTTGATAGCGGTGTTTTAGAATTTGCAACTTCTATATAATATCGTTGATTTGCTACCTTTGCCTATGTGCCTTCCTGATGGTGTCCAAACATCAGCAATCAAGGAAGGGAGTGTTCTTTTGTCTTTCGGGCTCACTGTAAAACATGTCATATATGTTCCAAACTTAAAATGCAACTTACTTTCTATTGGGAAGCTTATCTTTGATACTCGATGTATTGTTACTTTCATTGATAATTTGTGTATTATTCAGGGCCACACTACGAGGACACCGATTGGTGTGGGTAAGCTACAGAATGAGGTGTATGTTTATAAGCCAGAGACAAAGGCGACTCTTTCCATTGTAAGTTTGACTGATCTCTTGATTTTGTGGCATCAATGACTTGGGCATCCATCCAGTCAGCCCTTCTCATTGATTCCTTGTATTGGTAGTAATAAACAATCAAAGGCAGCTATTAAGTGTTGTAATATTTGTTTTCGTGCTAAACAAACATGTAATCCTTTTCCTATTAGTGATAATAAAGCTGTAAGTATTTGTGATCTAATTCATTGTGACTTATAAGGTCCTTACACAAAAAGAGTACTTTTACTGGGTCTCATTATTTTCTTACCATTGTTGACAATTTTTCTCGAGTAGTATGGGTATATTTGTTAGTTGAAAAGAGTAAAGCAAGTATTTTGCTTCGTGTTTTTTGTCAAATGGTTAAAACCTAGTTTGAAAAGTTCGTTAAGGTCATTCGTTGTGATAACGACACAAAATATGTATTTGGAACTATGCAATAATTTTATTGTGACAATTGAATTTTGCTTCAAAAGAGTTATGTAGGGACACCCCAACAAAATGGTTGGGTTGAGAGAAAACACCGTCACATTCTTGATGTTAATAGGGCTCTCCGTTTTCAAACTCATCTTTCGCTAAAATTTTTGGGCGATTGTGTGTCGTTTGCAGCTTACCTCATTAATAGGACTCCTACTCCTTTACTTAATGATAAAACTCCTTATGAAATGTTGTTCAAAACACCTCCCTCTTATTCTCCTCTTTGAGTTTTTGGATGTTTATGTTATACCCATAACATGCCTTGCACAAAAGATAAGTTTGGGTCTCACAATAGAAAATGTAGTTTTCTTGGATAACCTTATGGTAAGAAGGGGTGGAAGGTGTATGACTTGGAAACAAGGAAGGTGTTTGTGTCTCGAGATGTTAAGTTCCAAGAAGATGTGTTTCCTTTGGCCCCAACTAAAACGTCCGAGGCTTCAAAAAATTCTCAACACATGGACCAAAAATCTTTGAGGATGATTGGTTTTTATTACCTAACGCTATGCATCCAATTGGGTCTTCTCTAGGAACACAGGTGGAATTGAATTCCATTATCTCCACTAGCATACCTCGCTCCCCTACATCTCCATCTACTTTACAACAACAAAATTCACCTTCCGAAGTTGATGTAATACCTTTTGATCTAAGGGAGAGTGATGACTTTCTAGTAATTGAACCTCGGCTTAGCAAGGGTAATATCATCTACAGGGGGAGTGAAGAAACATCTAAGCTAGAGTCCCTTGGGCGTGGTCATCGGGAGCGTCATCCACCTACTCATCTCAAGGATTTTATTTGTCACTCGGCTCAGCTTCTCATACCCATTCCCACTTCATCTCGTCCTTCAATTGTCTTAGGTATGTGGTATCTTATTGTCAATTTTATAACTTGTCCTAAGTTTAATGCTACCCATTGAAACTTTCTTGTTGCTGTATTTGTGGGAGTTGAGCCCTAAAATTTTTAAAAGGCTGTAAAAGAAATCTGTTGGCAAGATGATACAAGGAAGGAGATTGAGGCACTTGAGCGAAATCACACTTGGGATATAACTGATCTTCCCCCAGAAAAAAAACCTATTGGCTACAAATGAGTTTACAAAATTAAATACAATTATGATGCGTCCATTGAATATCATAAGGCTCAACTGGTTATACTTGGAAATCATCAAGTGGAGTGTATTAACTACAATGAGACATTTGCTCTGGTTGTTAAGCTGGTTAGCGTCCTTACTTTTCTTGCAATCGTTGTTGCTAAACATTAGGAAATTCAGCCAATGGACATTAACAACGCTTTTCTTTATGGTGATCTTCATGAGGAAGTAGATATGAAACTTCCACCTAGTTTTTCTTCTTCTCAGCCTAGAAAGGTAAGTCAACTTCGCAAATCTTTGTATAGTTACGTCAATCACCAGGCAACTGGTTCGCAAAATTTGCTTCCGCTTTGTGATATTATGGCT
>JAOSBL010000212.1:11086245-11103853 GCA_027568915.1 Erythroxylum roraimae
ACAATTTTAGTAAACATGTTTTGCAATTTTCAATTTTAGAAAATAATTTTTTCAATATTAATTAGTAAACATGTTTTTGACAATTTTCCACTGAAAATGAAAATTGAAAATATATGCAAAAAATCAAGATATAAAACAAAAAACTGTTTTCTGAAAGCAAACGCACCCTTAGTAGTTGCTAGGATCTTGAACAAAATTCTCCTAGCAAAAAGATTATGGAAACTCTTTAATGATAGGGAGTGACTACAGGTAAGATGGGTACATAACCAAGGAATTTTCTAAGAGAACATACTAAAATGGACAAGGGAAGTTTTTTGTCACAGGTATCCAACTGAATATCACCAACTCCTTTTGGCTCTCACTTGGAACCTCTGAAATGTTGATATTAAATGCTTGCAACTAGGAAGAGCTACGGGAAAAAACTATGCCTACTTTACATCCCTCTCATCTTAATCTTGTAAGCCTAAAGTGAATGATGTCTAGATTCAATTCATTATAGTTTGCTTTCCTATAAGTGAGCAACTATTAGAAGATTACATTTGCCTGCCTGTGGTGATCTAAGCCCAAGCCTTTTATACTCCCTCTTTAATATATTCTTTAATTTTTCAAAAGAAAATACATTACACATGATTTAGATGAGAGTCTCACCTATTATTAGCATTTAACATACTTAAAAATATAAAAATTCTTCATACGAGCGTAATGGTTTTGTTTATTTTTAAATTAATTAATATTTTTTTTTGGCGTGAATGATTTATTTAAATATTACAAATAATTGATATCAAACTTAAATTTAAATAAGATCATAAGCTTCCTCTTTCCATTCTAGCAAACTTAACATCAATTTATGACTCGGAGAATCCATTTATAAGTAGTTGTTGCATGATTCGAAAGGAAATTCCGAGTATATAAGTATGTCGTCCATTAAGTTGGAATAATTAAAACAGAAATTCGACATACATTAAGTAAAGGAGCATCAATCCACCAAATCAAGAATACATATTGTAGGGATAAGGAATACACACAGCAAATTCGAACAATATAAAGAATACCTAAACCACACTGGAACAACGAAGGCAATCTTTGTACCATAAAAAAGAAAGAAAGAAGAAACCAACAAAAGCAAGCTGTAATGCACTCACAACTGAATATAGCATTACTCGACGAGAAATCACACACGCGCACCTATATGTCTAATGCATCGTATTGTTAGAATCTTGGGACTTTTTCTTGCTTGGTCTTGTCATGGGTAAAGATATGTGAATGAACCCAAATTTTCTTCTTTGCGCATAGAACTGCTTTTGTTCACCAACATCTTTCTCTGGCCTTGGATGAAATGACAAATCTTCTCTTAGTTCCTGAAGCATTTGACTCAGTGCCACCTTTTGCCTATCTGAATGGCCTTCCATTGGCCTTGTTGCAGCATATTCTTCACGAGACAGAACCTGCTTCCTGCTTAGTACATCCCGCATCGAGACTGTTGATTTCAAAACAGGCTTTGGATCATCAACAACTGGACTGGGATGCTGCACTTGATTTAGTGGCGAACCTTGACGATTATCAGGTTGATGAAAATGGAAATTACTAAACCTCGTGTTATGGTATGCTGGTTGCCCCTCTTGATCGTCGTCACCTGGCAACCACTTGCGGAGAGCCTCTTCAGCAGCAAATTGCTTTCTGTTAGCTATTTCAACTTTATTCAGAGCTGCTTCCAAGGCTTCCTTACTTTGCTTCACTTCTTCTGCTGCTTCCCTTAACTTCTTTAGAATAGACATCTTAGTGAAACTAGTTTCATGCTTTCCAAGTTTTGTGATTTCTGCTTTCTTCATGGAAATCACTTGAGCCTGCTGAGCTTTCGGGGTTAAAGGCGATTGTGCTTCAAATGGGTCTATTTGTTCAGGCTGCGGCAGGATATAGCCCGGTGATCTCGCATAGCTGGATAGAGCATTGATTTCAGCAAGGGCAACAGCTTCTGCTGCCTTTGCTGCTTCCTCCATCTTTTTGGCTGCAAGCAACCTCAATTCAACATTATTAGCAGATACAACTTTGCGAACTTCCTTTTTTTCTACTTCAGCCATTCTTCTCAACCGATCTGCCTTGTACTCGGATTGCACATTATCCGCAGATATTGGCTTCACTCTAGCTTGCTTTAGCTCATCCTCCAGAGACAACAATCCTGCAAATTTCGATGTTAGCCTCCTGCGGGTTTTTGCTATGAAGGATTTCTCTCTCTTCATTTTCTTATTCAAAGACTCAACGGAAGTTTGAATCACCCCAAGATTGTTAATAGTTTTACCAAGGTTCCACTTGGCCTGCTTCAACTCCTTTAGGATTAAGTCTGGAGATGAGGAAGGGCAGGGGCTCAAGCATCCCACCCTCTGTTGGTGGTATGGGCTTTCATTGTTTGCAGGACTTGAAATCTGCTCACGTGGGATTGCCATGCGTCTTAAAGCTTCTTTCTGTAGTTGCAACTTCAACTCCTCCACGATTTTTTTGGTTGTTCCAAGTTCTTCAAGAACGTCCAGCGTTTCCAATTCCTTCACAATAAGGTCCTTCTCCAACTCTGCCGCCTGCCCCTCCACTTTCTTTATGTCGAAGCCCTCTACACCCTGCTTCGTATAGGCAGTCCACACACACCCTAAGTTATGGAAGTAATAAAGCAATCTCACAAATTTCTACATAAATTTTAATCATATATTGTTACTATAGCAACTAGAGATAAGTTGTGGGTAATTAGCACTGCAAAGATGACGCTTACGAATGTCTTGATGATTTTATTTTTAGCTTAACATATTTTAAATGCTGCAGTGCAGAGAATACATCATATAATACGACATTCTCACCGACCACCAGGTTGAAAACAGAAAACTATCCCAACCCTATATAATTATATAGGTTAGTAGCCATTAGACCTACAACACGACTAACCCACAAGCATTAGAAAAAAATTAAAACAAAAGATGTCGAAACACTGTATCATCATTTGATATTTCCGCACTAATTGGCACTTACTAAATTTTCTCCAAGCATGTAGTAAGGCGTCCAAGATCCGCTTCCACCGAACCGGGTCACAGCCTCTTTAACCGAACCGAAAGGCGGAGAGGTATCGATTTCTGCTCTTAACCCCACCTTTCTTGTCCCGAGTTTACCAGCATTCTGTTCAGAAAGATATCCCAAACTCCCGGACCCCATTTCGGATCTTACTTCTACGATTCCGGGCGTGCCAGGAACCTGTGAGTGTGGAGAGTCTTCCATTGCTTCATCAGCGGAATGGGTGCAGAGTAAAAGCGAAAGGAAGGCTTTAAGGAGTGTAAAGAGAGATGCATGATGGGGTGGGAATTTCAGAGTTTGTGAGTGATGATGGTTCTTGTGGTCCTACGCACCAACTCGGAGCCGAAAAGCCAAACACAGAGGGTCCACCATCACCGTGTTTGCAAAGCACAGAGCTTTCTTCAGTTTACAGTGTGCAGCGGAGGTGGTGTAGAAGTCTTTCATTGGTTGTCAGCATAAGCAGTCAAATGAACTGATCACTCCAACTTGGGCTCTACCTAATAAACGGCTGACACGTGGGAGAGTGTACATGGTATCGAGTTGAGAATGCATTGACTGGTCCTTTGATTTCTAGGCGTGAAATGCGGATTGGAAGTTGCGGTAATGATTGGGATATTTAGCAAAAGTGCATCTCTCACCCGCATGCAGAAACAAAGAAAGGAACTTCCTTGTTTTTTTTAGAAAGGAGAACCATCACTTGTTATCCTTTGAATAAGTGTGATTAAATTTTTGGATTAATGCAATAGTTTGTAAATTACGCTAATAAGATATTTTATATTAAGTAAATTCCGTATGATAGACTTAATTAAGAGAATATATATAAGAAGAATCGAACATAAAATTTTTTGACATCATATTTTTTTACTCTACCAACTCGACCTCTACTAGGGTCAAAGAAAGTAGCAAAACTTGAAATTGTCCGTCTATATTGTTGCTTTCAGATTTTGCAGTCGATTAAAGTTTTCTCTTCTGTCGTTTTCATTTCTTTTCCTTGCGGGTTTGATTTCATATTGTTGAAATGTATATTGACCTGCTTTTATTTTTCATTTTAACAAAACAAAATAGAACATTGTGTGTGTTCGTAACATGGCTGTACAATACCTAGGTTTCTTGCTCAATATCACGTTTGTCTCTCTTTAGTCTTCTCTAATTAGAAGGATTAAGATCAGGCGGAAAGACTAGTCCAAGAATAATTACATAATAATTATTTCAAAGATTCTTAAATTAAAATTTATATTAACTAAATTAGTTACATATATCATAAAATTTATATTAATATGCTTTTATAATTTAAATAATAATGATTATGATAGTAATAAAGATTATTATATCATATCTCTTACATATTTTTTAAAATTTAAAAATCTAAATAATATTTTTCATTTAACTTTTTAATACTAAATAGAAAAGGCTATCAATGATCCTTTGAAAGTGCTGCAAAATGGAGGCATATGGCATCACGTGTATTAAGAATCTGAGCCGCCCCTACGAAATGTTAAACATGCATTACTAAATTAAGTTTTTTTTTTGGGTTTTGGGATACAAATGATAGAAAATAAAAACTATCTCATATAAGAAATACCACAGGCATCAGCCCAGATAATCAAGGAGAGAGCGTCAGGAATTGCCTTCCAAACGTGAAAAGTTAACGAAATGCCATAATCTAATTTAGCCAGATAATCTGCTGCAAAATTACCTTCATAAAACACATGCCTAATAGAACAAAGCCAATTCTTAGCAAGAAAAACTTGAATATCCACAACCAAAATAGACAAGGGATGGGAAGAGAAATCGATTCCGGAGCAGGAACCTTAGGAACAAGCACAATAAAGCCCTTAGCAACCTGAGCATCCATCACACCAGAAGTAAAAGTCTGCGACACAAACTGGAAAACTTCTTCACCAACCACATCCCAATACTTCTTAAAAAATATTGGTTGAAAACCATCCGACCTAGGGGCCTTATAAGAACCCATAAATTAAGTTTTACGCTCAGGCTTTTGTGACATACTTTTTGTCTCTAGCATTATTTTTACATTCAAGAGCGACGTGATAACTTATCTAATATGGTACAAATGTGGACCAAAATGAAAAATATGATCATAATTATACTTTGTGCATCATGTTTCAAATTCATGATTTCTCGTGATTAACGCAAGTCCTTTTTTCTTAGACCAGTAATAAGTTGTTGATTAGTCAAACATCAATATATATATTGTATTAATCTCATTGATATTAATGGTAAGGATTAAGAATTTAATGCATAACTTTGTTTCAGGATTTTGATGAGTAAGTAGGTGACACATCACAATCTTTGAGTGGACTTAATTAATGATAAAGGTCACTTTACTTACACGTTATATTTGAGGACTTCTCGTGAAAAAAGGTCAACAGAACGTTATTGATCTAGGAGGAAAGTTCCACATACAACGTAACTACATATTAACAAGGTTTGATAGTATATCTTCTGATATATACAAGGTTTGATCTTTTTGTTTTGAACAAGATGAGGATAAGAAAATAAAAAAGATAAGAAATAATTTAAAATAAAAAGATAATCAGTATCACTATTTTTTGTAACGATAACTTTAATTATATTAATGCCTTTTAAAATCATGCTATCATACTTTTTTTTGGTTTATCCAAAATTCATGTTGACTGCTGTTGTCTTGTTCGTCTAAAACATGAAAACCAAACCTGTTAAAATCCAAAATTGTTTTGTTTGGATCGCGTCTCTATATTTTTTTTGTTTTTGTTTTTGGACAAACAGAGAACGGTGTTGTTTTTTTTTTTTTCGGTCGAAACCATCCGGTATCCAGCACCACAGGGATAACAGACTAAATCCGGACTCGCCCCGGGAGCTCGCACTAAGCGGTAAAAGGCTAGCCATGAGAGTTGCTCCATTCTCATGAGTGGGGATTCGAACCCCCCACTACATGGTTAAGGGACGAGATGAGCATACCATCACGCCACAGCTCGTGGTTAACGGTGTTGTTAGTCCAACTGAATGACCACAAACACAAAGTTTGGAAACACCAAACGCTACAGACGATCAACTTGCATTCCTTTATTCGTCGAGAAATCACGAATCCCATAAAGTGCATAAATCAAAGATGCAGAAATAACAAATATTAGACAAATAAGGTATAAACTAAAATTTTACATTTATAGAAGCAAAAATTACGGATGAAATCACAAACCTAGAAAATACTGCAGATATTACACAATTACATGTGTTTTTGTCTAAATTAAATGGAACCGAGGCCACCCTAAACTGCGTACAAGATGGGTCTGAACCCGACGAATATCACCAGTGCTGATCAGCACTGTCAGAGCCTGACGTTGACAGGAGTTGGGGGCATCGATAGTCTAGTGTTGATTCGCTTGGGCTGTCACCGATGGAGATGGCGCCAAGCGTGTGGGCAGGGTGGTGAAAACGGTGAATCATTCACTACATCGTTATTGTTGCGTTGTCTGTCGCTGCCCCGTTCGTCGGTGTAGTCATCGTGCTACCGTCGTCTGTTGCTCTCTTTCTTGTCAGTGCAGTCACTGGCATCACGACGCCAGTAGTGCAGAGGATGGCGACTAGCAGTGTATAAAATGCCAAGTTAAAATTCCTTGTATATAGAGGACAAGTGAACCTAGCCAAGAAACTTAGAAGAAGGATTGTTTGTTTCTAATGTTTTTTTTAAGTTGCTCACAAGATGTCTCAGAAGGGTCCCAACTATGAGAAGGCACCTTTAAGTCATTCATACCCAAACTAATCCTCGCTCGAATTGGGTAAGCCCCTTGCGGGAGATAAAACTCTGGTCTCAAATTTTAAATAAAATATTGCTAACTTACTCTAAGACCAACATAAGTTGTTCTAACAAATAAAATAAAAAATCAGTTAGGTTATGCTAGATGAGTGTACCCCATAAGTCTATTGGGGTTCAAGTAAAGTTTTTGGTCAAGGTCAATGTAAAAGAGTTTTGAAACCCTTGACCTTTGTCAGTCAATTTACAGACACGACTGGTAACTGGCATTGGGCAGCTTTTCAACGTCTGCTTCCGTCATCTATCTGTATGACCATAGCTGGTATCCTTCCACTAACGCCTTCCCTAAGGCCGGATCAGCTGATTTGGGGCCTAACGGACAATGGACGTTTCACTACCAAGTCAGCTTACTCTGTGATCTTAAGCCATGAAGATGCTATGCACAATGGCGGACTATTTGGCAATGGCAGGGACCACAACGAATCCGAGCATTTCCCTGGCTCTTTATGCATGATAAACTCCTTACTAATCAACAGCGGGTCTATAGGAAATTTACTTCGGATGCTGTGTGTTACCACTGCCATTTCGAGGAGTCCTCTCTTCATATCATGAGGGACTGCCCCAAAGCCCGTATCTTATGGCAACGGTTTCCCACTCAGGTTATCTCTGTTGAGTTCTTTACACTAAACCATCAGGAGTGGCTTAGATGAATCTTCACACTCACCGACTAGTAGGGAGATTCGACTGGGCTATTATCTTTGGCACAACGTGCTGGTTTCTCTGGTCCTGGCGTAATCGGGCACTCTTCGATGCTCAGTTTTCTTGGCCAATCTCTCCAGCTAATCAAATTATTGAATATATTCAGCATATTCAACAAGCGAAAGATTGGCAACAGCGGTCTCGACGGGGTACTTGCATTAGACGGGAGCAGCTCACTAGTTGGCGCCCACATCCCCAGGGTTGGGTGAAATTAAATACAGACGAAGCCAGCAAAAGCTCACGCCTTTCGGCCACTGCCAGTGGCTTGCTAAGAAATAGTTCTGGCGCTTAGTTGGGAGGCTTTGCTCAGAACCTGGGTTGGTGTTCTACGACCACAGCGGAACTTTGGGGAGTGCTTTCAGGCTTTAACCTGGGATGGACCGCAGGGTACCGATATCTTGAATTAGAAGTGGATTCACTTACTGTGCATAATATGCTTTCTTCCCCAATGAAGCGTGCTACTTATCTGAACCCGTTAGTAGTCAGCATCGATGAATTGCTCAACCGCAACTGGGTTATGGTTATCCGACATATCTATCAGGACAGTAATCGAGGTGCGGATTGGTTAGCTAATTTTGCCATTCAGCTCGATTTTGGAGTCACTTCTCTAGAGCACCCACCTACGGGTTGCATACCTTTCCTTTTAGAGGATGCTACTAGGGATTATCACCCTAGCGTAAACCTGTAATGGTCTAGCCTGTATTCCCTTTATCCAAAAAAAATTCTTACAAATAATTTATTGCAAAAATTCTTACAAATAGGTTGAAAGTTACCTTACTTAGCTTAATCAACCCAAGTTAGCGTGCATATGTCCCAAGAAGAAGCATGGGTGACAACATCCTGTTAGCTCAGGAATTGTTCAAAGACTACAAATCAAAGGATCTTATCAGGAGTTGTGCACTTAAGATTGATTTCACTAAAGCTTATGATACTATTGAATGGAGATTCCCTATCAATTCTTTGTAGGCTTTTGGATATCCATATGAGTTCATCAAATGGATCCACTCTTGTATAACATTTGTTTCTTACTCAGTTTTGATGTATGGGAAACCTTCTCAACTGTACATAGCTACTAGAGGAATCAGGCAAGGTGATCCACTATCCACTACCCCGTATCTATTTATCATTGCTATGGAGTTAATACAAGGAATCACTCAAATGTGTATAGAGGAAAACACGAATTTCAAATTCCATTATAGATGTAGTGGTCTAAAGATTACTCAGCCCTCATTTGCAAATGATTTACTCATGCTACATGCCAACGATCCTATTTATTGAAACTATTTTGAAAGCTTTGCAGATATTTCAAGAAGCCTGAATGCTCAAATTTAACATAAGTAAGAGTGATGCTTACTTATCTAAACAAAGTTGAGAAAATTTGATGTCTGTGATAGTAGATGTTGGACTTATTATACATAAACTACCTCTTACTTATTTGGGAGTTCCAATTTCTACAAAGAAGCTTAAGGAAGCTAAATGCAAACCTCTCATAGAAGTCAACAGAAGACTCTCTCAATGGAACAACAGATTCTTGTCATATGGAGGTAGAGTGCAATTGGCCATCACCATTCTTAATAACTTGCATATCTACTAGTTATCACATCTAGCTATCATTAAGGGAGTTTTGAATAAAATTGATAAAAGTATTAGATACTTCATCTAGCATGGACAAACTTCTAGTGGGGGAAGATTATCCAAAGTTAATGGAGTGTCATATGTCTTCCAAAGCAGTATAGAGGGTTGGGAATTAATTCAACTAGCAGAATGATTATAATTTTACTATCAAAGAGACTTTGGAGGATATGTTGGGACAAAGAAAGTCTATGGGTAAGATGGGTTCACATGTTTCACATCAAGAAAAAAAGCATATGGTCTATCTCTCAAACTTCTTTGCAATTTTACACTTTTCAACAGATCTTACATATAAGGTCCTTCATGCATCCTCATATCAAGCATCATGTTGGAAATGGGTAGAACACAACTTTTTGGTTTGATAATTTGCATGCCTTAGGGCCTTTATATAACAATGACCTTTTTACAGCTTTAAGAGGATCTATCCTTGGAGATACTAAAGTCCAAGCTTTGATCTAGAATAACAGTTGGCATTGGCCATTCCATATATGTAAAGGAGTCAGTTTTATTGTTGAATAATGGCCTTTATACTCCCCAAGTCAAACACAAGAAGATGAGATCAAATGGGAACTCCACAAGTCCCATAAATTTATAGCTTAATCATACAAACAATTATTGCTAGGACCTATGGTCAAGTTTCCACTTTATAGATTGATATGAGGATCAAGTATTGCTCCAGCTTAGTCATTCATCTTATGGTTAACTACTCTACAAACATTGGGAACCATGGATATTATCAAGTTACAAATTTTGGATAAAAATTACGCTCTATGCTCTAGATAAGCTGAAACCTTAGATCATATATTCTTCAAATGTCCTCAAACCAAACAACTATGGAGTGCTTTTCTCAATATCTTTGAATTGCAAGACAGGGATCTTAGCTAAATTATAGCACCCCACTCTCATCGGGCATATTCTCGAACATACTAACAGTATTCGAGAATATACTCTACGAGGGTAGCATATTAGAACAGTCAGTACTCATTACAAATTTTTCAAAACAACACACGCATATGCGGAAAATCAATAAACAAATCAGGCCCACTTTATTCGTAAACATTTTTTTTCACAAGTGTTACTACACTCATTGATCAATCTCATTTACAAACATTTCCAATTTGGAAAGTTATTACAAATAGAATTATTCAAATACACATGATACAATAGTTGCGGAATACACAATTTGATACAAAAATAAAGAAATATAAATGCAGACACGAACTGATCCATACCTCTATCTCTTGAATGCAGTGGCTTGACTTTAATTTGTTTAACTGGAGATCTTCTCTAAGCCTGAAAAATTTTGAGGTGAATTTTGCGAACTCAATGAGTGGACCATCCTTAATGGCTAACTCAATCAAATAACACATCAATTTATTAATTCAACATTTTGAGTCATATACATTTTATATTTACTTAATTCATATTTGACATTCAAAAACCAATCAATCTATTTATTTCAACCATTTAAATCATACATATCAAATACATATGTAATGCTCATGAGACTCACTTCTAATTGTTATTGTCGGGACCGAGTGCTTGTTACTGGCCTATATCCCTTGTGGATACCGGGCTTGTTTCAGATATTGTCTCATATCCCTTGTGGATACCGGGGCACATTATCAATTGTGTGGCTCTTGTGTATATTCCGAGCTTTAAGCTCTTTCAGACTGGTCATTCCGGTCACAACTGCCTTTATGTTATCATGCATTCATGTAATGAAAATGCATCCAGTCACATAAGATCAGTTAGTCATTTTACACATTCACTTTACTCATTTACTTTCATATGCCATTTGACCTAAGTCCGGCATTCAATAGTTATTTTGAGAATCACTTATTTCTGTTAGATTCACATATAAGGAGCACTTCTTATGTTCTCACATTTATCAAACTCCTCCGACTACTAATGTCCGGAATTGTCTCAATCACATTCACATTCAATAGTAACTCAATACAGAAATTTAAAACAGAATAAACAAAGAAAATGAGACCATCTACGTCGACTCACAGTACGCTCCAGATTAGCATTAACTTCTATGATCTGAAAACGTCCGGATGCGGACGTTCTATCCTCTATTATCATTATGCAATACACATATTGCATGCACATTATTAATTGCAAAATCTTATGAATACTCACTCAAATACATATGCATATGTGTTGTGTATAATGCATGCTCAATAACAATCCCAGGTATATTACCTAAATTCACATCTTATGTTCATTCACATTTCATAAATCATATACGTCTAATTGAACTTAGGTTTACACTTCATTTGTACATGATCATTCTATGTTTACCATTCAATCCTTATCCTTTGTATGTGCCTAGGTTATTCTTAGGCTTATACCTCAAGAACACTTGGTTATTCTAATATTATAACTTAATTTCTCGTCATTTCTTTTCTAACATTATATGCTCTCATAATACCCATTTCTCATTCATATTTACTTAATACATATTACTCAACTCTTTTGAATTATAACTATAATCATATGAACATCTTCATTCTCATTATACTCAAGCCTTTGGTACTTTGATATCATCAATTCATTCACTAAGTTATAACCATAATTATCACTTCATACATATCACACATTTAATCACTTAATCCGAGCATCATTCTTGGTTCAATTCAAGCTCCATTTAAGCGTAATTTAAGTCAAAATAGACAGTGAATGTCTGTTGGGCGGACCTTCACAGGTTTTCCAGCTTTCTAGTTCTGTCCATGTCCGTTTGAAGGGACAATATGTTCACTGGGCAGACCTTCACGGGTCACTTACAGAAATGTGAAATTTTGACCTTTTAGACAACAAAATCTCTCCTTAGGGTCTTCATAGAAGTTGTAGAAATCAAAGTCCTCTTAGAAAGCATACTTAAATGATCTCAATCCGAGATCCACAGCAAAAGTTATGCCTCTTGCCCCAACATCTATCCAATTGCATCCTTATTTTCCAGATTTCTGACTCTTTTCTTACTAGATTCAACACCTTATGCTTGGTCTATCCTTTCTAATTTAATTACTCATCATTTCCCCATCATTATTGACTCCATTTCAACTCAATATCATCCATAAATAAATTATAGTCCATGATTGATCATGAACACTAAAAACAAAACATATACATATATACATTCATCATCAACTTTCTGCACATATTCATCTTCATTTCTACTTTCATTTCACTTCTAACTATCACCTTAATTCTTCCCATTTCAGGACACCACATTACTCCTTTTCTTAGATCTAGACTCTTTTTAGTTCATCTCCAAAACACCAAAAGAGATCCACATTAATACACTAAGAAAACAAAACATAAAACCCATTATCGATCAAAATTTTCTGCACTTTTTTCCTACATCATCTTTAATGATCATTCTAACTCAAATCATCTCAACAACTTATGAAATATTGATCATCATGAACACAAAAACAAGACATCAATGTGTTCATTTCTTTACCCACGTTCCAGCATGTATATAACACCATTTACTCTATTAATCCAACATTATATCATTCCATAATCTATTACCCATCAAAACACAAAAGCAAGAAAGGGATATGTTCATTGTTCACCCATGTTACACATATATTTTCAACATCTTTTTCATGATCATTCCTCCTCTTAAATTATCATCAAATATGCTTCATTTAACAAAGCTATGGAGATTAATATGTTACTTATTTGATTTACCAAAGCTTCTTAAAGAGTCTTCAAGAAACCCTAGCTCCTCCAACATACACGATCATCAACTTTTAAGGTGGAATAGGTTGGGTTTTCATCACCAAAGTGAAGACAAGTAATTATTTGGAGTGGTTAGTGATGTAAGAAAGCAAGTTTCAACTTTGATGCTTGGAGAAGAGAGTGTCGTGAGGAGGAGAGGAAGATGAAGAAAATGAAGAAGATGAAGAAAAGAAGCATGTATCGAAAATGACAAGTGAAAGACCATGAGATGGTCTTTAATTTAGGTAAATAAAATCATGAGTGGTGAGTGGCACGTGTTGTGACACTTGTCATTTTATAGTGGTCTCCAATTGGCTCTTTTAAAAAGCTAATCCATTTGTTCCAAATTTCTAATCTAATTGTCTCAAATTTTCAATAACACTTGTCATTAAATCTTAATGTCACTTATCACTAATTTCCACTGCCATTTGACATTTATTTCTACTGCCATTTATCAATTGTTTTGCCACTTGGCATTTTTCCTAGTCCAAAAATACCCATAATTTTAAAAAAGTCTCAAATTTCACCAAAAATTCTAAATCAATAATTTAATTCACTAAATCAAATTTTTAAGGCAAAATATTCACTATCCATATCATAATCACATTAAAACAATCATTTATACCTGAAAAATGTCAAATGAGTGCATGAACAATTCATTGTAATATGTGTAACAATCAAATTTACGTGTATGTGTACTATATTATGCATGAGCATGAAGTGCATTTCCTAATCTTTCATTGCTATTTCTCATTTACAGAAATCTAGGATTCTAACCCTTAGTATGGAAACGAGATGTTACATAGATGAATACATTGACTTGGGTTAGCAAACTAAGATGGGCTAAAAAGGAAGATCAAAGGACCTTCAAAACTGGTTTGGGAATGTCCGTGCACTATATTTGGAGGATGAGAAATACCAAAATCTTTGGTAAAGCTAAAGAGTTCAAAGAATACAGTTGGAACTAGTTATGGCTCAAACTAAGGATGACCATCATGATCAATACTAATCGTTTACTCATGTCCAATGCTATTAAAATGCAATTGAACATCTAGAATATGATGTATTGTTGATGTATCCAATTGTGTACCTTCTTCATTAGTTTAAGCTCCATTTTCAGGAGATGTAACTTCATACATTTTGTAATTTCCACCTTTGGAATGAATTTATTACTTACTTTCAAAAAAATTTCAAAAATAAGACTCTCAATCGTTAAAATGATTCATAATTTACAGTGGAAGGTTAATGTTACATACTAGACAAAATAATATAAAAGTTTTATCATAAGTACAATCTTTATAAAAATAAGATTGCTATCTAATTCAAATATTATCTAAATAGATTAATATTAAAAGGGTCTAATTCCTATTAAAAAGGGAGTAAAGAATCACTAGAAAAATCATAAAGTTACACGAATTCTTAAAATAATTCTTATGCTTATAAACTACTTTCATCCTTCAAACAACGTTTTTATTTTTTAATTTCTTTTCCAACGTTGCTTTTGAATTAATTTTTTTAACATAGACATGTAGGTTTAATTTATTTTTATAAGATGTGAAATAATTTAATTTTTATTTTAGTTTTTATAATCTAATTTTATTATTAAAAAATAAAAATAGTTAGTTATTTAATATTAGTTAATAAAATATAATAAAATATAATAAATTTTATAGTAAGAGGCAAAATTTTAATTATATAAAATTAAAGTTATATTCTATAATCCTAAAATTTTATTTAAAATGGTATTCAGTATTTAACAAATACCAATACCAGTGTCAGAATTTGTAACAACTCTGGCACGATATTCGCAATACTACTTTAAATTCTATGATTAAGACTTAAGAATAAAATTTAGAAAATATCACACTTAGAAAATTCATGCGTGAGTTTTTAATTATATTAGATATTAACAAAAAAAATTTAAATACCTCAGAAAATAGTATGAGCAAGTTTGATTAGTAGTTTAACGAGAATAAAGATATCCAAATATGAACATGAGTACTAGATTTTTAGTCATTTAAAGTAAGCTTAATAATTTGATTCTTTATATCTTTCAGGAATTAATCAAGGTGAGGAACAGGATCAAAAACTCGGACTCCTACAGGATTGGTGATGCCAATAATATCTTCTTCTGGACTGACGGTCACCTTATGGATTGCTAGAGAATGAGACTGGATTATTTCCTCTTAAATTATTATTCCAACAAAATGCCATTGTTTCTCAAGTACTATCTGGTTAAACTCTCTCTCAGGAACTCTACCAGCTTCAAACCTCTTGTCTTATCTTATATTCACATAGAGCCCTGGTAAAGAAGATGAAATAATATGGAAAGACACTCCTTCGAGAAATTCACTAATGCCTCACATAAAATCACTACAAGACAATAGGACAATTTACGACGTTTAAAAAACGTCACAAAATCTAAAAAAGTCGCATAATAAAATTTGTGACGTTTTAAAAAAAGTTGCCAAATGTGGTATAGAAAAAAGGTTTTTACGACGTTTTCTATAAAACGTTACGGAAAACACGGATATTTCGCGACGTTTTCAAAAACGTCATTGAAAGTTTAATCTTTCTGCGACGTTTTTTTGAATGTCACAGAAAGTCATATTCCGAGACATTTATAGAAACGTCGTGGAAAGTATTCTGCGATGTTTATGCAAACGTCGCAGAATGTGACTTTTTGCATCGTTTATAAAAACGTCGCAAAATGTTACATTCTGTGACGTCTGTATAAACACCGCGGAATGTGACTTTCTCCGACATTTTTATAAACGACGTAAAAAGTCACATTCTGCGACATTTGCATAAACATCGCAGAAAGTCACATTTCACGACGTTTTTGGAAATGTCGCTGAAAGTTGTCCACGAGGAATGTTGCGTTCTGTGACGTTTATACAAAAACGTCACAGACAGTATTTTTAATGTTTTGAAAATAATTTTAATTTAATAATTATTTTTTAAAATACAATTTTTAAAACTCTTATTTGTTTAATAAATATTCAATATTATTTATGAATTTTATCTATTTAATAATTCTTCAATTTTTTTAGTATATCATTAATTTTAATAATTATTTATGTATCACAAGAATTTCATACCTGCAGATAATGTATTATTTAATTGCAATTCGCAAACATGTCATAATACACTAATTAATATCGAAAGTACGTCATAAGTGTATAGTAAATAGTCATAAGTATATAATATATCAATATGAGTATATATATCTAACTAAAACGAATATTATGTGTAGAATATAAAAGTTCCAAGAGCTTTTTTTGCTGCTCAAATTCAATTCATTGTTGTTCGACTTCGGTAGTCAGTCAATCCTACATTTGTTCAACTTTTTTATTTAATTCATCGACTTAAGACTGTAACTCTTGATTAACCTTCTTCGACTACTTTAGTTCGTCTCGAAGTCTCTTTCTGACCGAAGTCTTCCCTTGTGATTGAGGCCCAACTCCCATGCCAACAACGTAATCTGATCTAGTGCCCAAGACTTTGTCGCACACTTCATCCTCTATCATCGGATGACCTTGTTCTATTGAATCTGCCAATTCCTTACACATTAATTCATGAAAAATTAAGAATTAATTAGATACACTGTAACATCTTGTTCTCATACTAAGGGTTAGAACCCAAAAATTCGGTATTTGTGAGATTAAAGAGAGATTTAGAAAAAATGCATTTCATGCTCATGTATAATATAGCATACACACTCACACACATGAATAGTGGTTTCTGCACATGAAAATAATTGTTCATGCACTCAATTGACATTTTTCGGGTATAATTGATCTATAAATGTGATTATAATTAGAATTGTGATTTATATGTGTTAAAAATTGAGTTGGAGTGTATATATAGTGAATTAGAAATTTTGGTGAAATATGAATTTTTTTTTGGAACTTGAGGGTATTTTTGCGCTAGGAAAAATGCCAAGTGGCAGAACAATTGGTGAATAGTGATAGAAATAAATGTCAAATGATAGTAGAATTTTTAATATATGACATTAAGATTTAATGACTTATGTTATTGAAAATTGGGAGACAATTGGAGTAGAAATTGGAGACAAAATGGATTAGTTATTAAAAGGACCAAAAGAAACCATGGGGAGGTGACAAGTGGCAAGTGACAAGTGTCACTTGCCTTGCCACACACCTCACCCACGATGGTTTAGCTAATTGAAAGACCATTTCTTGGTCTTTCACCATGATTTCGTGACATATATGTATGTTCTGTTATTAGTGTTTATGATCAATCATGGGATATAATTTGGTTATAGATGATATTGAGTTTAAATGGAGTTAGAATAATGGATAAATGATGACTATTGAACTAGAAATGATTGACTAAGTATGAGGAATTGAATGTTGCAAGTGAAGAGTTAGAAATCTGGAAAACATAGAATGCAATTGGACATACCTCAGTAAAAGAGGCATAACTTTTTCTATCGATGTCAGATTGAGGAGAATAGGTATGGTTTTAAAGAGGACTTTGTGATCTACAACTTCTATGAAGACCACGAAAAGCGATTTTGACGTCTAGAGGGTCACAATTTTACATTTCTATAAGCGACCCGTAAAGGTCTGATTAACAAACATGGATGTCCGTTTAACGGACATTCACGGGTCAAGTGACCCTAATTAAGGCTTAAATGGGTCTTAAAGTGAACCT
>JAOSBL010000212.1:11112048-11127388 GCA_027568915.1 Erythroxylum roraimae
TCTTCATAAGAGTTGTAGATCTCGATGTTTTCTTGCTAATGGTTCAAAAGCGAAAGCAATCGGACTTTGGTAGGAGAGGTTATGGCCCCCGCTAGCGCTTTTCGGTTTCGGTTTGGATAGTTGAGCTCCGGGAGCATGGTCCAACACCATGGTTGGGCTTCGAGAACGGGGTCCAGCAATTAACTTGCAATGTGCAAGTCTTTGCATTTTCAGCTTCTTTATAGGGTCAGTTTCAATGTCATATTCATCATCTACTATACCATAGCAGTCATAAGATTCAAGAAGAGCTTGCATCTGGAGTTTTCAAATGGTAAAGTCTTCTTTACTAGAAAAACATCCATTTCTTTGCCTACCATGATTTCTATAATGTAAAGAAACTTAAAGAATGTACTCACTGACTGTTCTTGAATGATTCTTGATGCCTCTTTACTGCTTGAAGTGTCCAAGAATTGTCCCAGGAGGTCTTGATGCTCTGATACCACTTTCTGTTGAGTTTTCTACTGCTTCTCTGTTTCTTTAAACCAAAAAGAACTTGACAGAAGTTGTTGTTTTACAGATATAAACTTGCAGAAAATTAAAGAGACAAGATATACTTGGTTCGATAGTGTAAAAACTATCTACATCCAAGGTTCCTACCTATGGTGGTGAAAGAATTCACTATGTGAAGAAGTACAGAAGAAGATAATACAGAGATTGAGTGTTCCACTTGAACACCTACAAAAGAGTCTCAAAACTCTTCAGTACCTAAGGTCAGTACTCTAGCACTCTCTGACTATTTTTCCTCTCTGATTTTCTTACTCTCACTACTGAATACAATGAACAATTGAAGATTGAGTTTTCTGTGTGATGTTCTTCTGTCCTCTGATGCTTGTGTTCTGTTGTTTTGATGGAGAAGATGTGGTCTTCGGGTCAGCAAGCAAGGGTCAGCCGCCTGTCATGTACCTCTCACATGGTTCATTAAAAGGTCCTTCCTCTGCTATGTGTATCATGTTGTTCTTTGTTGCGTTTTTGTAATATTGAGCTTGAGTAATGAATGATACGACAGTGTTTTGATGAGTGTATTTGCTTCAGACTTGTGTCTTTTGTCACGTGGGGTTGTCTTATGCATTAGTCTTCAGCTGATATGTTCTTCGTAAGGTCTTCCCCCCCTTCTCTCTTCGACAAGTTTGAGACACAGATACATGATTCATTTCTGTTCTTCATTTTTCTTGAATTTTTGTAGTATTTTGAGTTGAAATGTTGGAGTATATGTAATTTCTGTCATACTATGAATTTTTTTTATGGACTCTTAGTTATAATTTGATGGTAAATTATTATTGAGTATTTCTAAGTGACTGTTAGGTATAGCTTTTTAAGCACTAAATCATAATTGATTAGAAGATAATAAAATGAAATATTGCATAAATATAACTATTTCAGCCTATACTGTTTTTGAATAATTTAAATAATGTTAATCGAGCCACCAATCATTTTTCCAAAAACCAAGGTTTATCTCCCCTTGTGATCCCGAAAGAACAGTATGTATCAACCATGCGAATGCCAAATAGACTGTTGAAATCCAGGAGTAAGTGAGGGACCAATGATTAGTAGTTTGGTTGAATTTTTATTAAAATTATAAACCAATCCTTTATATAAACCAAATCAAATTAGGTAGAAATTTAAATCAAACCAATCAATGCAAATAAATTGATTTGGTTTGAATAGGTTTAACAATTTTAGATTTTTCATATATATAAAAATAAGAATATTTTTAGTTTTTAGTGAAATAATATTTTAATGGATGAGAATATTACATCTGAAAGAGGTAAGAATTTTAATCATATTTCTACAACGATAATACCTGGTATGAATATTGCTGATGTTGTGATTACAATATTAGGAATTTAATTTCTAACATCTTTGAAGTAAGAATTAGTTCAATATCAAAATTAACAAAATAAGATTCCTATACTTAGATTTTATTCATTTGTATTACATAGAACTAATTAATACGAGAAAATAGATCAATAACGTGAATTATTTGAAGATATTATTATTTTCTTGAATAATAATATCATTACTATTTAATATGTTATCAAAAATGATTTATTTAAAAAATTAAAATTAAAAAAGTAGATTTAAGAATAATGGTTTTGTTTTGGGTTAGATCAAAATCTTTAAAATTCAAAGTATTTTTTGTCTTTTAAAATTTTAAAATGGATTTAGTCGTTGCAGTCATTTATGGTCGTCCCCATCCCAAAATGAAGGTTAAACATCCCACCGACAGTATCACCGTGATCGGCACGGCATGATATTGTCCAGGGGTCCCAAAGCTCTCATCTGTACCTTGTTGAAATTGGGAACATTTTATATTGACGAAGGTCATGATGGAATTGTACAAGCGGTAGGGACAATACACTAATCAAACACAAGCCCCTTAAGCAGATGGTCAATCAAGTAATATTTGAGAACCTCTTCACAGGACACTGTAACTTTTACTTAAGATTAATTTTGATTGCCCTCCTAATGATAATATAAACCTAGCGCTTAGGACTAATTGTGATTGCTCTCCTAATGACAATGTACCCTATGCTTTTTTATGCTCCTGGTCTTGCAATATATAGAAGTGGATTTGTTAGAAAATGTCTAATATATATTATTATTATTACATGTTAATATAATGACGCATTATTATAGCTATAATTTCTAGTATTTATCTTATAGTTTATTTTATATAAAATCGGGTCATCCCAAATGAAAGTAAATTATGTTGTCTATTTATAAAATATAAAGTAAATTAATGATAGATCTAATAAAGTTTGCTGGCCCTCAAGTACGTTAATAGCCCAACCACGGTTTCCGTGTACAACTTTTCTTCTTCTTTTTTCAGCTTTTGCAGTTTCGTCTTGACTTGAGACAGCGTAAAGAGAAACGAAAGATAGTACTCTTGACAAAACCTCCATATTATTATAGTCCTAACTTGTTGGTGCAATAAATGTTAATAAAAATAAAATTAAAGCATTTAAATTAAAAATATTTATAAAGAGGAGTTGATCTCATATCCAATACGAATGTAAACTAATTAGGAAAAATAACATTTTATTATATAAAAATTTTCAAATTAAACTTTTTTTAATTGTGCTTAAATTTAGTACCCAACCTTCGTTCTTATAATTATTTTTAAATTTGAATATTGAATAAAAATTATAAATTAATTAAAATTATAAAATTATAAAATCAAAACAAATTAAAATTGGTTCAGTTTTATGAAAAAGCTTAAATTATATATAAAGGATAAATGTTTTCTAAATATTATTCATACTTTCTATGAATAAGTTACAAAATAAATTATAGAGAAGTATTTATAAAGTATATAATAAATTTGCGTTCAAAACAATAATATATTTATTTAATAAGTACTATGTGAC
This sequence comes from Erythroxylum roraimae, assembly GCA_027568915.1. Taxonomy (NCBI): domain Eukaryota; kingdom Viridiplantae; phylum Streptophyta; class Magnoliopsida; order Malpighiales; family Erythroxylaceae; genus Erythroxylum; species Erythroxylum roraimae. Next base: position 11,115,456 of record JAOSBL010000212.1, read on the forward strand.
TTCATTTGTAGAGACAATATCATAGAGAATATTATATTGTTTACTTTACAAATATTTAAAGGATCATCATTACACACAGATGAAAGGGATAAATTGGACCTTCACGTTTTTATTATAATTTAATTGAAACTTGAACATTTCAATATATTAAAAAAAGAACTCTTAACATTTCAAAAACATCCGATGCAAACTTCAACTAAACATTTTAATCAACCTTCCATTACAACAAGTACATATGACAGTTTTGTTATCTTTATATTGGTCCCTTGTCAGATTTATATCCTATGTGGTAAGTGGAATCAAAAATTAAAAAAAAAAAACATATTTTTACTATACGATAACATTTGAATGTTTCTTAAATGTTGTCATTTGCCTTAGACTTATATGACTTAAGGTAGATGACAACATTTAGGAAAAACCCAAACATTGTTGTCTGGTTTTAGGTTTGGTTACACAACAACGCCTTCTTCTTCCTTCTCAGTTTATCAAATCAAATCAAGTCCCTAATCCCTCTTTTTTACCTTCTTCACAGTCCCTTCTTCTCTATTGCTCTGGCAGTCATCGAAAGCATCTAGATTGTTCTTCTATGCTCCTCTAGCATTCCTTGATTCTTGTCTTCTCTGTTCTTAGGTATGCTATGGCTTCTCCTTTTCTTAGGTGCATTGCGCCTTATCTTCTGATGAAGTGTAGTATGACTTCTCTCCGTTAAAGTATATGTTAAATCATAAGTTAATTTTTAAATTGGATTTGATATCTATTATTATAGGTGAAGGTGAAGGAGGCATTATGGACACTTTTATCTGTTGTGGTGGACTTATAGTAAAATGTGGTCCTGACATGTTACTCTTATTTGTTGGTAGTTTAAATGTAAAAAAGTTTTTCTATGTGTGATAAGCATGTTACAGAATAATATGTGACCAACACATGATATTGCATTTTATTTCTATATTTACATGATCTTGCATGCTATTGCATAAGATTTTATGGCTAGTTTTGTAAAAAATTATAAAAAATGATACAAATGAATGAAAACTATTTGTATGTTTTTTGAATTTTTATCATTATGATATGAAAAGCATGATAACACAAAGATATAATTTTACATTTTTCTCATTACTCCTGATCAATATATGGTTTGTTCTTATGTGTTTTGGAATGCTTTGGTCAAAATTTTGGATAAGATTTAGTTTCCTAGATTATATATATGTTACATCTATCAAATTTTGGTTAGCCTCTGTACAAACAGTCTCACAAAGATTATATATATGTTAAAGCGTTTAATTAAGGGTTGTTTATTTTTCCTACGTTAAGTTAGGTACATTGGAAAATAAAGAAGAGGTTTTTCACTTGCATACAACACTTATTCTTGAGCAAACAACGTTAGTCTTCTTTTTCTATAACTAAGCTTATGGTAGAAAAATCCATGTTCTTTTCCTTTAAACTGTCTTGTATACATGTTCTTAAATCACTTAAGTACTAATAGTCTTATATATGGTTTTGTATATGTATATGTTCTTAAATATATATTATTATTCACTTGCCATTTACAGGCTATAATGACTCAATATGGAAGCTTGAAGTTATATATGGAGGATATTTTAAGAAAGATTCTAAGTTAAGTTATAAGGGTGGATTGTCAAGTTATTTTGATAAAGTTGATATTGATTTTGTTAGTTATAGACAAATTTATGAGATGTGGAAAGAATTTGGATCCTTACATTTTGACAAGGCTTATTTTAGAGTTTCATATTTTAGATTCAATGAGTCTTACTCAAACTAAGTTAATGAACCTTTTAAAAATACATGGAACAATTGAGGTTTATAATGCACACAACCTTGACGTTTCGATTATGACTCTAGAAGTTTTGATTATAGCAGATTTAAAGAAGAGTAGTAACGATGGGGATATGGCATTTTTAGAATGAAGTTATAGATGATAATAAAGTTTAAGTTGAAGATGATAATGAAGTTGAAGCTGAAGTTAAAGGAGCACATAATACATTTAATGTTTTTAATTCTAAATAGCCTCCAACCAATAGAGATTGATTCTAGTGGCTATAAAAGTTTCATTGATAGTGATACGTACCCTAAAGAGCCAATTAGAAGACCTAGCACAAGTTTTAGATATGAACTAGGTGGTGGTATGTCACATTGGATATTGGGTATAAAATTTTACAATAATAAAGAGTTCAACGATGTTATTGTTGATTATTCAATAGCAATATGGTTTAATGTTAGATGGAAAAAGTGAGTTTAAACAAACTAGAGTTGGATGTATTGAAGGATTTAAGTAAAAAACTATATACAACCTATGATATTAATAAAAAATGTTTCAAAATCAAGACATATGACATATTTCACAAAAAAAGAAGACTAAAATGATATCAGTAAAGTTTTTAGTAGACACTTTCAGGATAGAATTGTAGTGAAGCTTAGTATGAACATTACGAAGATGAATGAAGAATGCAAGGAAAAGTTGAACATATTTGTGGATTCTATACGTAATGCTGCAAAGAGGAAGTTAAGGAATGAGAGAGAATTAGACTATGTGAATATTCCAAGCTGCAAGGTTATATCAAAGAGTTGAAACATAAAAATTCTGGTTCAATAGTGGAACTGTACTTGTCAAGGAATTAAAAAATATTTTGGCTACAATTCCAAAGGTTATACATTTGTTTTACAACTATAAAATAAGGATGGAGATACTTAAGGTCCATATATATAATGGATAGTTACTTTTTGAAGACTGAATTTCAATGGAAACTAATCAGTGTAGTTAGAAGGGGTAGAGATGGAGGCTTATATTCTATAGTATGGGCAATTATTGAAGCTGATAAATATAAATTTATATAGTTGGTTCATTTCACTCTTATCAACTGAATTGGAGTTCGAAAATGGAGATGGAATTTGAATAATATCTAACATGCTAAAGGTACATAAATCTAGACTTATGTTTTTTGACTTATGTTATTTGTTATTTAAGATATTATTATATTACGTCATTCGACTTTTATTGTATGACTTGTACATCTAGGGATTAATAAGATCTATTGAGGAGACATTTCTAATTGTATGTCACAAAATATATATTATACATAGTTCCCATAATTGCTGTGGACAATGGAGTGGTCAAGACTTGAAAAAGAAATTTTAGGCATATGCATGGTCTACCTACATCGGAGAATTCAATGAGCAACTGAAAAAAATTAAACAAATTTAGATATGTTGTGCTTTTTCATTGTTTTAATATCCATATAAGAGTTGGATTAGGTCATACCAATCATTTGAGTCAAAATTTACAATCATTGATAATAATATAAGTGAGACTTTGAACAGATGGATCCTTTTAGTAAGAGAAAGACCAATGATTAGTATACTAGAAACTATAAGGACAATGGTGATAAAGAGACATGCTCAAAGGAGGGTATAATCATGTGTATGAAAATTAGACATTGCATCTGTAATTAGGAAGAAGCTTAAAAAAAAGAGAGGAGGCAATGCAATAGAGGATTGTCTACAATGGTGATAAAACATATGAGGTTAATAAAGTGGGTGGAAAGCATATTATGAAATTATGAAAAAAATAATTATCGCAGCTACAGAGCGTGAGACTTATATGGTTACCCATGTAAATATACTATTAGTTTTATAAATAACTCCAAAAAATCAAAGTCATTTTTTAATGACTTGTCTACTACAAGAAGAGCAACCTTTTTAAGAGTGTATAATCAACTCTTATAAACTATTAGGGAAGTGATATTTTACCCATTGAATTGTTATGAGTAAATACATCCACCGTCCAAAAGGGTGATGCTAAGAAGTCCAAAATGCAAGAAGGATAGATAAAAATAAACTAAAGAAAGAACCAAATGCAAGCAAGGTGTCGTAAAAAGGTTAACTATAAACATTTAAGAAATGTGGTGCTTCTGGAAACAACAATATAAAGTTTAATGTAATAAGACCTAATGATCAACCTATTAACATAAGAAACTACTTTATTATCTTTTAAAAGTTTTATTCAATTATCAATGTTAACATTATGCATATCTTTTTTAGGTAAAAACAACTTTAACTGAAAGGCCAATATCTAGAGAATTGTCATAAGCAACTTTAAAATGGAAACATAATGATTATTGTATCCTACAAATTAATGATTATATATAATATCCTACTTATTGAACCTAAATTATATCTAATAAAATTACGTTCAAAGTAGCATATCAGGAATTAAAGAATGTCATCCTAGTCAACAAAGCATCAATGTGAGTTTAATATAAATAAGTAGATACCTATACTCATAATGAAGTCATATTTGTATTGATTAATAGGTTATTGAATATTAAACTCATATGCATATTGCTTCGCAAGTTAGTAACTCTACAAACACTACTAAAAGAAAATATGGATAGGTTGATCCAAGATCTTTCAAATTGTCATTTGAACTAAGATGACTTAGATTTTAGGGTAAATCTAGCATCACTTCAAGACCGTTATAAGTTACCTCATCTAAGAGGAGAGCAAAAATTAGGAATAGCAACTAAAAAGTTGACAAACCAAACATTTGATGTATTTTGTAATTAGTGTATCATTATACTTTGTACTATCACAATTAATTTGGAGTATTTTGTAACTATATCCCCTACAACAAGGTAACCCTTTGGCTACTTTTTTTTTGGCAATGATTTTAAAATCATAGCTAAAAGTAAGCCTTTGGCATCGTCAACGACTCACCCTTTGGTGAGGCTTTCTAAAATCATCGCTAAATTGCAAGTCATTAGTGACGATTCAAAAGCATTATCGTCAAATGGTAAGCCTTTGGTGACGCTATTTTGAAATCATCGCGAAAAACTTATCCTTTGGGTAAACCTTGGATGATGATATTATAATCGTCACAAAATGCATGACCTTCGGCGACGATTTTTGAAATCATCGTCAAATGCTTAAATAAAAAAAAATAACTCTTATAATTATGAATTCACTAACGTTAACTTAATCATTTTGTGACTGAACATCATATTGATAAAAATCAAATTTAATATTATTGACAATGATTCTAAGTCTAAAAATAAATTTAGCTAACAACAATGACAAATCATATCAATAATTTATAAAACTATAAACTCAAAATTAATTAATATTACATAGATTATATTTATATTTTCTCTTTTAAATTATATGATTTGACAATTTTATATGGCGTCATAATTTTAACATAAATTTTATAGTCTAATGATATATGATTCTTACATAAAAAAACAATAAATAATGATATATGGTAAGTAATATAATATAATGATATATGGTAAATAATACAAGATTTTAATTAGAACTTTAAGAATTCTTATAAACAAAACAATGAATAAAGAGAAAAAATAATGAATTTTACTTCTATTCTATCGAAAAGAAAAAGAAATAATTATTTTTCTGGATTCCAAGTGACATGAGAGTTGATAGATAAGGTATAGGAGTTTCTTATATCTGGATTTCCAAAAAGGCTACTTGCACGTTCAAAGGCATCAACTGAAACAAACAAATGACCTCGAGACAAGATTTAATAGAGAAGAATATAACTTTGATTTTGATCAAGATGGTGGCTTATTAGTTTTTTCCTAAAAAGTAAGGTCACTTAATGGCAGGAAATATGTGGAGTTAACTAAAGACAAATTCGAAATTGGCCATTAGTATATTTTGAACAATTGTGAGGAAGTCAATTTATATATAAAGTATGTATATTACTTCTCCTTCATTCTTTCATATTTAAATATAGCATTCAACCTGTCTTTTTTTATATCTGTTTAATTTTTTAAATATAAAGTGCAAAGATAAGATTGGAAGTAAAAGAATTGTTAATGTTGAAGGAAGACCTTTAGCGATGGTTTTAGTACCTTTACTGATGATTTTTTTATAGCCAAAGGTCAACTTTGTTATGGTGATCTTATATTTGCTACTTAAATTGAATGAATAAGTTTATTTTGCAAATCAACTTAATAGGTAGGTTTATTTTGTAAACTTACTTAATGAACATGTTTATTTTGTATTATGACAATTGAGGTATGTCTAGAGTTCATACATTATGTTTTATGTGTTTTGTAACTATATCTTATATTTGTAAATCAACTGAATGAACTTGTTTATTTTGCTAAATCAACATAATTACATAAAATAATAAAAAACTTTTCATTCAATAACAAAAGGCATAAGTACATTCATACTAGTCATACTAAAATTTTACAACCATATAGAAGATAAATAATGAAAGAAAAATGAAATAAATCCTACAATTGTGTTGAATAACATCAACCTTAACTCTTTTTTTCTCTTAAATAAATATCTCAATGTCTTGCTTCATAATTTATGATTTCTCATGATGTTCCTTTGTTTTATACATACTTCTCTTTCTTTCAGCCTCATTCTTTAGGGTGGATATATCTTTTTTAATGTTTGAATTACATCTGCAACTTCTCAAGAAATTGATTATCATTCACAATTACTGTATTAATACAGTAATTGAGGCATCTTAAAAATTGTATGTCTAGATTACTATTACTCTATGATGTCCTTAAAAAAGCATCCAGTCCATATAAGCAAACCACTTATTAACATTATTATAATTAGAGTTGCTAGATATAGAGATTCCATCTGCGAAATTATAAAAAATGTTCCATACTCATTTTGTTTTATCAATAAATGATTTTTTTTCAAAGATAGCAACGGAAATGACCCTTTCAAGAACATGCACAAAGGTTGTAGCAAACATATATGTTCTCAAGAGATATAAGCATGCAATGTCATTATGTAACGCAAAATGTTATCTAACGCCTAGAGTTACTCATCTTTTCTTAGAAGGAGTAATACTTCATTACATCTTCCTAGAGCTTGATTGTCTTGAGTCAGTTAGGCATAACTCTAGAATTTATGTTACTTCCTCCAAAGGAGAACTTAGTGGAGAATGTAAGTACATATTTTCTCTCATTAGCAACTTATTTACTCTTTTGATGATTCATAATTCCACTCATCCATTATTAGGTTAATGGGCTTATTATGCTTGTTACTCTCATTGTTATTGTCTTATATACTTAGTGGCAGTAACTATGTCATATGAAATCAAGACATTGATAGTAAACACATAAAAGAGCTAATAAAAAGAATAAAATTATCAATGAAGTTAAATACATTAAGATACTCATATTGTTATGAGGCATGTTAATGAGCTTGAGCATGAAGTCAGACTTTAATTATCAATGATATTCGTATAGCTAAAGATTAGCTTTTAAGATTGAAAGAAAGCAAAACAAAATGTAGCTATGGAAGATATAAGTACAAGCATTGCATGGCAATATATATTAAACAACAACATTAGTACCTTTCTCACATGCCACAACGACTTCCTTGCCAATTTATTTTTATATTAATAATTGAACATATATCATGCTATGGTTGGGACCAATATAGAAATTCTTTATCTTCTAGTAATTAAAAATAATCATTGTGATGGAAATGAAAAGGATACTCCTTCTTTCTATCTTTAAATAAAAATTTATTAATTTTTGGCAAAAGTGTTAATAATCATAAGCATTAAGATTAGGCATGATGTCAAGCTTTAATTATCAATGACATTCATATAATTCTCCAAAATTTATGCTAATAAGCAAGGAGGTTAGGCTTCTTTCTTTGTATAAAATCAGGCCCTAATCAATAACTTGTGCCCATGCTTTCTCTATAATTAAAATAAACAATACTGTAGACTTCAACAAAAGTAGATTTCAAAAGAAGCAAAGGGATTACTTGGAGGATACCTTCATTAGAGGAGTAGCCACACACACCTAGGAAGACAAAAGTCATACATCGCCAAATGCCAAAGGAAAAGAGAAGAATAAACCAGAGAAGATGAATTATTTTAACATTAAAGCTTTGCAAACTTTAAAGCAAGGAGGAGTGTTAAAATGTTTGCTTTAAGTTTGTGCAAGTGATGGTTATGTTTTTATTTTCAAATAAAAAGTCCTAGTCAATATGTAATCCTATTCTAAAGGGGATTGTTATCTGTTATATGATTCATAGAGATCACGATTAGGATTACTTATTTTTCTAAATTCTTGTTAGCTTTCTCATTTATTTCATATCAGCTTTGGGTTTAAATAGTTGAGAAAGCTAATAAGAATTTAGAAAAATAAGCCTTGGGTAATTAGACTCATGACTAAACGGCAACATTTGAGTTTTTCCCTAACATTATTGTCTAGATTGAGCTATATGTTCAAGCCACCAAGCTAGATGACAACATTGTTGTCAAATGAAGATAAGATTTTTTTTTGTATGTTTTAGGCTCACTTTACATATGATATACACATCTGGTATAGGTCTACATACGAATAATGAAACAATGTCAAATAAACTTTTTATAACAGAGGCCTAACGAAAATATTTAAATGTAGTTGTTTTTGAATGTTTTTAAAATTTATGATCTTTTTGAAAATTTTAAATTTAAATTGAATTATGTTGAAAACGTTAGAATCTAATTGGATTTTTTTTACGTTACACTTAATCATAAACATTGCACTTTCAAGACATTTGAATAAATATAACATTTGAATCACTTTATTAGATACTAATGAAGAGATGTAAACTTGAGACCTTGTTTCTTGTAAAAGAGATATATCTTGTATTTTGTTTTATTTTATTTTTTGCTGGAGGAGTAATACATATTCATAAGTTTGAGCCAACACCACCAACCATCCCCTGGGGCCTTATATGAGACAAGCTTTCAGTGGATTATGGACCACAACTCATTTACTGACCCTTGCCATCATGAACCACATTCGTTACTTCTCAACTGTTTCTTTAAATTGAACGGCCGATATGTTGCCACGCACACCCCTCAATCAATCGTTTATCTTTATGCGTCAAAACTTTGGTGAAGCCCATTTCTGAGAGACAACATAAACTCATCTACTAATTATTCGATGTTCTGAAAATAATGCTCAATTATTAATAGCACCATATTCCTACCTCAGTAAATGAATCGTAGCTCTGGCTGATGTTTGACGCAACATTGGGACAAAGTTACAAGGATCAATGCTAATGTCCTAGCTCAATCCTATATATTTGTTAACCTTAAATTAATTCTCTTGGAATCCGGAGTCACTCCCATTTTTCACATATTCTATTCTTCTATAGCTCCATCTGCGGATCTTGATTTACTCAGATGGAAATCAAGCATGACGACAAATTCTTCTCCAGGATTATGTCTAAAGAAACATCCATGGCCAATGCCTCTAGCAGGGTCTATTATGCAGGTACTTCAGGTGCAGTTCCATTCTTATGGGAGACAAGGCCAGGTACTCCTAAGCACCCATCTGCGGATAGTTCTGTCCCTCCGTTAACACCACCTCCTTCTTATTATTCAACTTCCAAAGCAACTTCTACTAAAAGGGGCTTGAGGTCAAATCTTTTAAGTGCTATCTTCCCTAGGCTCACTCCAAAAAGGACTCATGTATCCCCGTCATCTTCATTGTCTTCTACTGCATCTTCGTCTTCGTCGTTATCCTCATGGTCCTCGGTTTATTCATCCCCGTCGAGCTTCATGAACTCAAAACACCCAAGGGAACGCCAGAGCTCATTCTCAAGGTCTCCTGTTCATTGCTGGGTCAACGATAGTTATGATGATAAGCTTGATGCTCTATCCCCTAATTCAATATTGTGTTTTGGTGTGAAACGTAATGCGTTTCGAGATCGCTGTCTGGTCGGAAACATGTAAGAGTGTGCTCTTGGCCAGTGTAGGACATGGATCGAGCTAGATGCAATTCTTAACTTCGTGTTCTTATTTTGTTTCTTGGCTAATCTTGGAAGTTCGTAATGCGCATTTGCGGTTAAGCAGCTAATTCCCTACCATGATGACTGTTTCTGTACCATATAGAAGCTGGATAGTTTCTCCATGTTTTGATGTTAATGATATTCAAATCAGCGAACGTCTTGTTCCAAGTGAACTCTTTGTCTTCTTTTCTTTTTCTTTCTTGTGTTCTCTTGCTATCAATTTTGCATCTAGATGTCAAATCTCATCATTCTCTTACTGAACCCGTCCTGCTGCAGCACCAAAACCAAATTAGATCGAGGATTCCTAATTCATTTCCAGATTATGACCACTAGGATTATAACCAATTATAACTCCAATTACTGTTATTGTACTGACATCTCAGGCACAAAGTAGTCTAACCTTCATTGAACAGGCTAAACTTTGTTACATCATATTGCTTAGTAAGTTATTTCCTAATATTGTTAATGTTGAAAGGAAGAGAAAATTAAAGCAAGTAGAGTTGAAAACTTACCAAGTTATAAGTTTGGTCGTACTGTTTTTAGGAGTCGAAGTAGAAACCAATTTAGCCACTTGTCCTGACAATGTTATGTTCCCTAAAAAAGAGGCAACAGGCAAAAGTTGCAAACTTTGATAGCTTCAAGTATGTAAAGATCATGTTAATAAGCTCCAATTCAATGTATGCTTGTTAAAAAAAAAAGACTTTCTTTTCGATATTCTGCATTTGGAGACATAACCAAATACATATGCTACTGTCTTTGGTATCCTTGTAGAGGTGGGAAGAGAGGGTTGGCGCATTTACAGGCCTAAGATTGGGAAGTTAAGGAGATGAGAACTAGTTAGTTATTAGACAAAGGTATCAATGTGCTTGTGCATGACAGAGTGTGATGGGCATTAATTAACCATGTGCTAAGATCAAATGTGCTATCTTCGTCCTTGATCTGAGCTGCTTTTGTCTTTAAAGCTTGCAAGTTATGGAGAGTCCTCTATTACTTGTTCAAATCCATCCATCAAGAGTAGTTAAACGAAGGACACTTCTTAATTTAAGTGCACAAATGTTTTTAAAAAATGGCTTAACAAATGTAAAAAATTGATACATTACCGTACTGCAAATTTGGTTTAATTTACAGATACCGTGGCATTACTATTATTATTTATTAATACGTAAAGACAAGAACGAGTGGAGTAATGGAAGAGCAGGCTAATGACATGAAACAAGATACGCACAAGAAGGGAAAGGGAAGCGGATGACTAGGACCACTACGGTTGAGAAGCTTTATTCTCTGTTGTTATTAAAAAGCACACCGATGGCCCAACTACACCTACACAAGACGATGGATGAACCCGAGCCTCCTGTGACCCGTCAAAATAAGCATCCAATTGACAGATTTTCTAGCCGTACGTGACATTGACAAATTCGGAATTCCCCACTAATGTTAAGTAAGTAAAAAAGGTAAAATCCTTTCCTTCCTGGAGGTCTTGTGGGATTTCTCAGGCTCCATATTGCTCCTAAAACCGCTGTTGGATTACACTGTTGGTTCTTTGTAATCTATCCTAAAACCCTAACCTCCTGATCCTACAATACTCAAAAAATGTTCCATTGGGCTCATATTCAGTGCTGCCCGTATCGGAGGCATTTGGGATCATGATGGGCCTGTATTTCTGAGTCAATACGCGTGCCAGTGCCAGAAGTTTTGTACGATGCTTAAATCTTGCGACCATGCCACAGTGGTTAACAAACCCTGGAGCACCTTCCACTAAATTGATCTGTTCTCGCGTTTGGGGCCGCCTAGATTCTCCCATTCTCTTCATGAAAGTTACACTTACAAATGAATTATCATTAAGTATATATACTAAGGACGAGTTGGGATGGACGACCACGCAATCTATCCCGCTCGTCCATTTAATCTGACTGCTAGAATGTTGTCACCACACAATTCATCCTGTTCGTCCATTTGTCCATTTAATCTGACGGCTTATATCTGTTTATAGAATGTTGTGCCACGCATTCCATCCCGTTCGTCCATTTTATCTGGTCATTGAATGTTGTACCTTTGTTAATCCATCCCGTTCGTCCATTTTATCTGGTCATTGAATGTTGTGCCTGAAAGCTTTCTCTATTACTCTC
>JAOSBL010000212.1:11131119-11142323 GCA_027568915.1 Erythroxylum roraimae
TAAATATTCTTTATTGACACTTAACAAAGAATGTTTAGATAAAGGTGAATAAGTTAATTTTGAGGTTACAAAGGGTGCCTTCCAATACCTTGATAGTTCATATATATTTTGTACTTTATAAGCCCTTCTAAAAAAACATGGAACATATATTGCACTCTTCGTGAATGTCCGTGTCTGACACGGACACGTGTCCGACACGTAGATACGGCTCTATTTTGTCGTGTCCGTGCTTCTTAGGTTATAAGTTGGTGATGGAGTTAATGATGATTAACTTTTCATTGAAAGTCACTGGCCTTGATGTCCAAGGTATACGATATATGAGCGGTGAATGTTTCAGGAGGTACCGGAGAGTCAAAGAGCTGATGCAGCTAATAGTCTTGTTTACGAGGCCAATGTAAGGCTGAGAGATCCAGTTTATGGGTGCATGGGTGCAATTTCAGCTTTGCAGCAGCAAATTCAAACTTTACAAGCTGAGCTGAATACACTGAGGTCTGAAATTCTTAAAGTCAAATATAAGGAAGCAAGCTTGATTCGTTCTACTAATGTAACTTTGCTTTCTTCTGGTGCTGTTACGGTTGCTGCACCATCACCTATCCCAAATCAGCCGCCGCCGCCGCCCCCTCTTCCTTGTACTACTACTTCTTCTTCTTCTTCCATATATACCCAACCAATCAGTGCAGCCGACTATAGCACCATTTCTACTGAAAATGTCTCCTTCTTTGGTTGACGAAACTACTCGACTAATTAGAAAACATTTATTTCTATAATGTGAATCATGTTGAACAATAAGGTGAGGAAGAGAAGAACAGATATTTTGGTTGCTTGGAGTGGTATAATTAGTAACAAGTTATTCTTCAATTCCTTGATTGAACTCCACACTTGTCATTAGATACTACTGTTGGTTGATAAGTTTCTTTCGGCTCCATTTTTATATGGATTCCTTTCTTTTTCACTCCCTATTAGCATTGTCTTCTTATATAAAGAACTATACCGAGCAATTCGGTAAGAATATCTCAGTTGCATCTTCCATGCTTGCACCATCAAGAAATTTTACCATATGTCGTGAATACGACACTCTGTCATTCTATAATTCATTTAAGTTCCATAGTACAAAATTAATTATAGGTATAAGGTCCAAGAATGACCAGTTTACTGATCCCTTAATCTCTTTCTAAGTGTGTTGGGAAATTAATAAATATGCATTGCACATATGCTAGCTGGGATGACTACCGACAATTTCCATACACATGTGAGTCTGTGCGACTTGAAGAATCTGAATGTTGCTTAGAGTGGGGGAGACAAAAGGTAGGGTTGTGATCATCCCAAACTACAGGTTAGAAACTTAGATTACGATCGGATAGAGCACGTAATAGGAGCCAGATTTACATGTGTTACAGATATTTCTTTTGAGGAGAATTACTTCGCCTTTACTATTTTGTACTTTGGTTTCATGCCTTTTTTTTTTTTTGAAAAATTGCTTTTTCTTTTTGAAAAATTCCAATCTATCATGTTAATAGATCAGTTCTTATATATATATATATATTTTTATGGTCCAAGGCTGCGAAGTTTTTATTTTCTTCACGCATATGCCTTTTTTTTTCATATAGGTCAAATTATACTCTTTTTTGTACATTAACTTGTATATGGTTCGTTATTGTCATTAGACTTCTCCATTCAGAAGTAATGTCTGTACTTGCTGGGGCTTTCCTAGAAGGATTAAAGGAGAAGTGGTCTAAATAAGAGAATTGCGTCTGTTGACGAGGCATCTTTAAAAGAGGAAGTACTTAGAAAGATTGCAATTTCACATTGGATGTCTTCAATGAAATGGAGAGAGTTTAGTCCTTATTAAGAAAGCCTAGCTGGAACAAAGAAGTTTTCTTATAAAAATTAAAAAGTGAGCAAAGAAGCTGCATATTTTTGGTAATATATACATAGCTTAATCTAGCACGCAATCAACTTTAAATTACAGTTTTGTTTTTATTTCTGTGTTTGATATACAGCAGAAAACATAAATTAACCTTTTCCTTATATTATTTTCAGAACATCGGGTTTGGGGACTAATTAACTAAACTCAAGTTTACTGGAGATCAAGTCGGGAAATTTTTTTAGCTAGTCAAATGTTCATTTGGTATATCTAGTTTTTATTCTATGAAGTTTAGGTTGATAAAACTGCAAGTTGCATACTGAAAGTAGTACGTCATTGTTTTGATATAATTATTGTACATTTGGTTCAATTTACAAAATAATGTGTAATTAATGTACTCGTAGTTGTTGGACGGTCTATGGTCTAGCCAACAACATTATCTGTCCAGCAAGACCATTCGGTTACCTTGGCGTGTGGATTTCAGTCTGCTTGCATAAGGCTAATACAGTAACCTGAATTATTTAGACAAGCAAGCAAAAGGTAGCTAGTTGCCTGGAATTTCACTCATTTCATATCACTATCTTCCTTTTCGTATTTCATTTATTTTTTAGATAGACAACTTTCTGTACATTTTGAGATGGAGTATGTGTGTGCATTACATATATAAATCAATCACTCTCATCGTAGTCACTACAATCTCCCAAGATGTGATGAATCTGGTATCATGTCAAGGTTGCTTGTTATGGTGGCATCTTATCTTGTCCTTATACAACTCATCTTGATTCTTCTATGATAAAATGAACTAAAGCAAAATTAATCAATTCAGTATACCTGATTTCTTTAGTGCTTCAGCCAAAATCAGAAAGTCTTTTCTGGGAGACTCTAACGTAGTTCCCCTTGGCCTTTTCTTAATTTTCCAAGATTAGAACTTCCACATAAGTACACTTCGGCTACGTAATTAACGGAAGCAGGGCGAGATATAGCTTGTTTACACTCAACCTTTGCGACATATTGAGGTATCATTACAGGTTTAAAATGTTCAGAATTGATATATCCAATAGGCACGGCCTAGTTCTCCCTCGGATTACTTCTCAACATTTCCATGAAATATAATAACACAAGCTAGATGGAACATTTGGTAGAACATTAGTGAATCTAAAAACTTTAGGATAACACTTGATGGAAAATTAAGTATTACTAAGTGCAATATTTATAATTATATATTATATATTATATATCGGTTGCAATTAATTATATAATTACAAAAGTTTATAATAATAAAATAAAGTAGAGTTACAATATGATAATATTCCTGAACGGTTGAAACGATTTTTCATTTACAAGATACCAAACGATTTTTCAAGTTTGTTTTCTCGACATATCATTCATGTCCTATAATTAAAATGAATGATAAAATAAGTTTAGGAAAGAAACACAAGTTAATTATTTATAATTAGATGTTATAAGTAACTTATTGATCCTGGCCTCTGGTATTGTTTGACCAATGTCTAAGCATGCATGTAGGTATCTCTCTTCCCCTTCGATCTTCTTCTTCCTTACTTTTTTTTTCCCCCTTGTCAAAGGGAGGCACATGCTCATTCTCAAATCTCGATATAAAAAAGAGAAAACTTGATTACTTTACATGTTAGCTGTGTGCCTGCAGGAATCTTTCGTACAATTGCAGGGCAACACTCTACTACTATGCGTGTTATGTATCTTTTACTTATTAGAATAGGCTCCCCTTGGCAGCAACTAAGATCAGCCAGCTAGCTGTTATAAAAATGCTTCTAGGGAATGATGTTTGAGACTTCCTAAATGACCTTTCTACAAAGCTCAG
This sequence comes from Erythroxylum roraimae, assembly GCA_027568915.1. Taxonomy (NCBI): domain Eukaryota; kingdom Viridiplantae; phylum Streptophyta; class Magnoliopsida; order Malpighiales; family Erythroxylaceae; genus Erythroxylum; species Erythroxylum roraimae. The sequence continues at coordinate 11,134,821 of JAOSBL010000212.1, forward strand.
ATCACCTTCGAAAATCGAAAATAAAAGGTATATGGTTTCGGCCTGCTTTCTATTCCGTGTAGTTGATGACTTCATGATCAAGAATTGAGCTTTTAACTGTGTCAGAAGAGCGATACTATATTGGTTCCATAATTAAATTTTCGTTTGATTCTCGTCAGACTCTAATGATCACATAAAATATGAAGCCTTTGAGATTCCTTAGTGAGTCTAGCTGACGAACAACAAATTCCTTTCTAACCAGATAGAGTTAACTAACATTTTGATCATTATATAATTATTCAAACTCCTTAATGACCCTACCTTACGAACAATAAACTCCTTTCTCATGATGTACGGTTGAGTAAACTTTTCGACCATTGATAAATATTCAAAATATTCAAGTATTCCTTTAAGGAATGTAATGTGAGATTGGCCCCCGTATTTGGCACAGCGGGTACGGTTTACAACCGAGTGAGATCACCTACATATGGAGAAACATTGATGAACACTGATTTAGTCTGCATATATATGAAGTAAAATTATCACCGAGTACTGATGACGCTCTCTCTTATTGGACTTTTTCCTAATATTGATCCTTCACTGATCTTTGTGCGAAACTTACTCCCTAACTTTTGCGAGAAAATGGAGATTTCCTCGAGTGTAAGAACTTTAATGCTTAAATTAGTTATATGTTCTAAAAAATTATTTGATATTTGTTAAAAAAATGCTTCTCTTTCTTTAAAATTGTGTTTCTTTTATATAGTGGATGTGATAAATATGGAAAACTAGAAAGTTCACACAAAAAATGACTTCTTTTAAAAGTTAAATGAATTTAATTTTCTTTCAGAAGAGTAGTTACAATATTACTTGGCTACTGTGTTCGACATGCTTTGAGTTATCTACCAAGGAAAACCATTGCATAACCATAATACAACCAATTCGAGTCCTTTAGTTAATGGACTAAATAACCATTTACAGGTCCAATAGTTGACGTAAGTCCCCAGCTGTTTATTTGTCGACATCTTCATAATGTCCTTCCCTGTTAATTATGGATAGGTGTCATCATATTGAGCCCCCATCAACGACCTTGCTCCCGTTGCTTATCAAATGTGAAGTTTAGGTGTGGATCTGCTCTCTTACTATGTTTATGTAGAAATGGGTTAGTTTGGCTAAGACCATTGCCCGATGTGGTGTGTTTATTGGAAAATCATGATAGAATCGAATCCCAATCGCAGCAAAATAATTACGAAAGATTTTCGTATTTTGATTTCTTAAAAATCAAGATCACTTTAATTCTATAAAATGATTAACAATTAAATCATAAAGCATTAATCTTAATTTGTATCTTATTTCGGAGTTAATCATATTCTTGTTGTATCCCACGAATCATTTCCGAAACTGATCTATCTCAATTATTGTAGCTGCATAAGTGTCCAACCTCTAACGATATCCACAAAACAGGTTGAGATAACTCTATAGCTCTTACAAAAAGGGTTAAGTAAGAAATGTTAGCTTCATTAGAACTTAAGTTTATTTATAACAAGTTTTGGACATTTTAGTAATTTAATTAAAATTAAATTCTAATTTTAATTAACTTTAATTTCAATTAAACTCTAATTACAATTGCAGATAATTCTACTTAAATACTAATTATGCCCAAATAAGATCTAATATATTATATTAATCTTTGTTTATTAAATATCTCATATTTAATCATAAAGTTTCTCAAACTTTACAATCAAGTCCAACTTGATTAAAATATCTTTACTCTCTTCAACCCATTCTTTATGTGAGACTTATTAGGTTCTCAAATCTGTTGGCAATGATTATAAATTATAATTCTACTCCTTTTAATTTATCTTTAATTATCTAATTAAACAATTATAATCATAGATCAAGATTAGCGTATAGCAACATTTCATGACCACCCAAATATTTAGGAATGTCAAAGTACTTTTGACTAACCTTTCTGTGCATGATTTCCATATAATTTATTCTTTTCATTATACAATATTCCGATTATATATAGAGTATGAAATTAATATCTACTCAGTTAGATATGCCTTGAATCTTTGACTTATTATTTAGGGGTATTTTTGGTACTTTCAGTATTTTGTATTGGAGTAATATATAAACTCCATCTGTTTTAGGGCTAGGTGTGGATGAAAAACCCTAGTCGCGCTCCTCTTATAATTCTTCCTCTTTCTGATAGTGAATTTGTGATTTGTCGTTGCCCGTAGACGTAACCCTAATCAATTGGGGTGAACCACGTAAATCTGTGTGCTATGCGATTGATTGTTTTGTTTTCCTTTCTTTTCTTTTTTGCTTGCCTTATTTTCTGTAACAAACTAGTATCAGAGCTTTTGGTTTTGTTTGAATCTATTAATCAAGCGTAGAGATGTCATCACACAGCATTAACATCGATAAATTTATTGGGAAGAACAACTTCAGTCTGTGTTGCATCAAGATGCGTGTTTTATTGAAGCAACAGTCGATCTGGACACTGCTTTCAAGAAAGAAGCCAGAATCAATGGACGAATCTCTTTTTGCTGAACAAGAAGGGAAGGCACACTTAACCATTTTGCTATGTCTGGTGGATGAGATAATTTATGAAGTGGTGAATGAAAATACTGCAGTAGATCTATGGATGAAGTTGGGAAGCCTATATATGATGAAATCCTTGACTAACAAGCTGTTACTAAAGCAACTTTTGTTTGGTCATCGAATGAAGGAAGGTATGCCTCTGAAATAACATTTGGAAGAATTAAACTATATTTTAATAGATCTTTAGAATGTGGATGTTAAAATAGACGACGAAGATGCTGCCCTAATTTTGTTTGTCTCTTTGCCTCCATCATATGAAAATTTTGTGAATTCTTTTGTTGTTGGAAAGGATACTATCACTTTGGGAGAAGTCAACTCTAGTCTTTATACCCGAGAGCTTAGGCATAAGGCATCTAAAAATATTGGAGAAAGTTCTGCAGGTGGATTGGTGGTTGTAAATTCTGGAAAAAAAAATTGCGAGGATGTCTTAAAAAGGGATAAGAAAAGTGGAAAGGAAAAGGTAGGTCTAAGTCTAAGTCTAAATCTCAAGATTCGACTACAAACCACGAAACATCTATAATTAATGCAAAGAACCATGTCATTGGAAGAATGAATGTCTAAAGAAGAATAAAGCAAAAACTCAACATGTTGCTCTTGCTCAAGATGATTTTGCATCAAAAGAAAATATGGTTCTTTTAGTGACTGATCGATCAGATTCAAAGAATAATTGGGTTCTACATTCAGGGTGCTCTTATCATATGTTCCCACATCGAGATTGGTTCACAACCTATGAGGAAAAGGATGGTGGAAGCGTCTTAATAGTAAACCACACATCTTGCAAGGTAATAGGCATTAGTTCAATCAAGTTTAGATTGCATGACTATACGATATGAACTGTAGATGATGCTCGACATGTTCCATAATTGAAAAGGAACTTGATTTCTTTGGGAGTTTTGGACTCAAAAGGTTTCAAGTATAGCTATGAATGTTGAGTACTTTGAATTACCAAAGGTACATTGGTAGTAATGAAGGGAGTCAAATATGGTAGCTTGTACATTTTGCAGGGAACACTAGTGACAGGTTTATCTGCAACAACTTCTCCTTCAGAGCGGTCATGATTAGATCAAATCAAGTTGTGACATATGTGATTGGGGCACATGAGTGAAAAGGGAATGACTATTTTATGCAAATAGGACCTATTTGGGGGACACACGACATCTAATTTTAGGTTTGTGAGCACTATGTTTTCGAGAAACAATGTCAAGTTCATTTTAAAAAGGTTGTTCATAAGGCAAAGGCAACATTAGATTACATTCATGCTGATTATTGGGGTCCTTCTCTCATTTCATCTTTAGGTAAAGCGGGATAGATTTTATCCATGATCAATGCCTACTCTAGGATGACATAGGTATTCATATCGAAGCATAAAAGTGAGGTTTTCAAAACTTTGAAGCAATGAAAGATTCTAGTAGAGAATCAGACAAAGAAGAAGAAAAAAAGTCTTCGCACAAATAATGGCTTAGAGTTTTGTTCAGGTGAATTTGACGAATTCTATAAGGATGAAGGCATTGCTAGACACTGCACAATTAGAGACACTCCATAGCAAAATGGAGTAGTAAAAAAGATGAATAGAACGTTGTTAGAGAGAGCTTGATGCATGCTCTTTAATGTTAGATTGATTAGAAAGTTTTGGGTTAAGGCTGTTAACATTGCTTGTTACCTAGTGAACTGTTCTCCGTTTTCCAACAATTGTTATAGACTGCAAAACCCCTTTAGAGGTATGGTCTGGAAAACCCACTGATTATTATATTTTCAAAGTTTTCGGTTGTCCTGCTTTCTATCATGTTAGTGAAGGTAAACTAGAACCGAGGTCAAAGATAGGAATATGTATGGGTTATGGCACTAGGGTAAAAGGTTACAGAATCTGGTCTCCATCTGAATGTAGAGTTATTATGAGTATAAATGTAATTTTTGATGAAAAATCTATTCTTGACCACCCAGTTGTTGAGTTTATTGTTTCAGAAAAAGCAAATGGTGTTGATAAGCATGTGGAGTTTGAAGTAACTCCAAGTAATGACCATTCATAAGGTTCATCACCTACTAAACCGATTAAAGAACATTCGTATGTTGAATCAGAAATAGAGAATAAATAAGAAAAAGAACCACCATATAACATTGCTACTGATTGTCCCCGTAGGCAGATTAAGGCTCCTCAGAAATATGAAGACATGGTAGCTTATGCATTGTAAGTGGCAGAAGAAGTGGAGTCCCTAGAGCCCTACATATATCGTGAAGCAATTACAGTTTCAGAATCAACTCAGTGGACTGTAGCTATAGGTGAGGAGATGGAATCTCTTCATAAGAATCAGACTTGGGAGCTTGTTAAGCTACCCAAGGGGAGAAAAGTAATTGACTATAAGTGAGTCTTCAAGAAAAAGAAAGGAATTTCAAGTGCTGAAGGTACAAGATACAAAACACGTCTAGTTGCTAAAGGGTATAGTCAGAAAGAAGGAGTTTATTACAATGAGATTTCTCTCCAGTTGTCAAACAAACTTCGATTCAAGTGCTACTTGCCTTGGTAGCATATCAGGACTTAAAGTTGGACCAACTTGATGTGAAAACAACTTTCTTAAACAAAGAGCTTGAAGAAAGAAATTTTTATGAGTTAGCCAGAGGGCTTTGCATTTAAGGAAAGGACGATCATGTTTGTCGGCTTTAGAAATCTCTATATGAGCTTAAACAATCTCCAAGACAATGGTACAAGAGGTTTGATAATTTTATGAGAAATCATGGCTACAACAGAAGTCCATATGATTGTTTTGTGTATCACAACAAGCTCAGTGACAATTCATACATTTAATTGGTATTATATGTAGATGATATGCTCATTGCGTCTTAGAACATGTAAGATATTTGGAAGTTAAAAACACTTCTTAGTGCAAAATTTAACATGAAAGATCTCAATGTAGCTCAGAAAATTTTGGGAATGGAGATTTACAGGGATCGAAAGCAATAGAAGCTCTTCTTGTCACAAAAGAGCTATATTTAGAAAATTTTACCTAAATTTGGGATGAGTATAACAAAGCTTTTAAATACTCCTTCAATGGACAATATTCATCTCTCTATAGATTTTGCACCACAATCAGAAGTAGAGTTGGAATATATGGCTGGAGTGTCATATGCTAGTGTAGTGGGAAGTCTGATATATGTTATGGTATATACTAGGCCCGATATTGCACACTCAGATTTGATTAATGTTGTGAGTAGATATATGACTCAACCTGGGAAAGTGCATTAGTAAGCAATGAAGATTATATTCCGATATATAAGAGGAACAACTAATGTTGGTCTCATATATGGAGGTGATACAAATTCCTTGGTTGTTGTTTATTCAGATTCTAATTATGCTGCAGATTTAGATAGTAGAAGATATGTGACTGGCTATGTGTTTACATTGCATGGTTCTGTCATCAGTTAAAAAGATACTTTATAGCCTTTAGTTGCCTTATCTACTACACAAGCAGAATATATGATTTTGATAGAAGCAGCTAAATAAGGCATTTGGTTTAAGGGCTTAGTCGATGATCATATGCTATATCAGGACCAAGTTATAATGTTTTGTGACACTTTAAGTCCTATATGTTTAGCTAAAGATCAAGTGCATCATGATCGGACCAAGCACATTGATGCTAGATATCACTTCATCCATTTAGAAAAGAGAATCAAGGTAAAGAAGGTTGGCATTAAACACAATCTAGCAAATATGTTTAGCAAACCAGTTCCTAAAAGTAAGTTCAGGCATTGCTTGGATTTGCTTAATGTTAATAGTTTCAACTAGTCCTAAGATGGGGCTAGCAACTGCAAAGTTTGAGAAGTAATTTTTTGTATATAAGAGAAGATTTAGTGCAAGGTGGAGATTTGTTACATATGCCTTGAATCTTTGACTTATTATTCAAGGGCATTTTCAGTACTTCAATATTTTATATTGGAGTAATATATAAACTTCATATGTTTTAGGGTTAGGTGTGGATGAAAGCGCTCCTCTTATAATTCTTTCTCTTTCTAATGGTGAATTTGTGATCTGTAGTTGCTCGTGGACGTAGCCCTAATCAATTGGGGTGAACCACGTAAATCTGTGTACTATACAATTGATTGTCTTGTTTCCCTTTCTTTTCTTTTTTCTTGCTTGATTTTCCATAACATACTATATTTTGAGTTCAATCATATTAGTTTTCTGCCATTAGCTATTGAATGGTTTTAAGGAGACTGAGGGAGAAATTAGACCAAATTCAAGTGAGCCCATATACAATCAAGGTGTCATATTTCAACCCAAAACCTTAAGGCAATAGGTTATGAGTCTTATTTTTGTATATAACTCACTTTGTATTTATATCTCTTTCCAATGTGGGATTACTCCATTTGTGAATATCTAACATCAACCATCCCCCCCAAATGGATCCACCTATATTGAGCTAACTTCCCCTTAACCTATAGCTCATGTAAAGTCATTTGAGTCACTCTATAAATCACCCAATCATCTGACCCAAATCCATGAATCTCTATTCATCGGACTTTGTCAACCTAGCTCTAATAACAATGAAGGGTCTTAATGTTGGGCACCGATTTCGGAGCCCAACTTCAGATTTTGAACGTGAGCTTAATCTGATGGAATTTCCTTGAACATCATCGATTGAAAATTATAAGACTCTCATTTTTTTCATCACTTTTTAATACAATACTTACAACTAATTTCATCATTCCCATTTTCATACCCTCAAACAAGAATTTTACAAAGCTATAATGGCCTCTCAAGCCACCATACAACATAGTCTGAAATCTCAAATTACACAAGTTACAAAAACTACAAAATAGCAAAAGAAACTATTCCTTTAAGCTCTCGAACACTTGATCTTCTAGCTATAACCTGAGGATGGGGACAGGAAGGGGTGAGCTTGAAAGCTCGTGGGAACAGTTTATAAC
>JAOSBL010000212.1:11163600-11181000 GCA_027568915.1 Erythroxylum roraimae
TATATGTATATGTGTATATACATATATATATATATATATATGTATATATATACACACACACACACAAACTGATCTTGAGCTTATGTCTTTAGGACACATACTGATAATTATATAAATCCATAGATTTGATAAGACATAGGAGGGTATAAATTTTTAATCCTATAAGGGTTTTCTCTAATGGAGTTTTGCATTTAATGAGAGAAAACAAAATTTCTCTGATATGGTTTAGCATCCAATTCAGAGAATTTAAGACCAATAAACAGAAAGATGATACATTTTAGATTATACAGGTATCATTGTAGTTTATTACACTTCATTTTCTCATTTATGTTAACGATGTATTAGATATGTGTGATTGTATTGGATTTATGTTGCATATAACATATGCATTTAATATTTTTCAGTATCGAAAGCCTTACGGAACTATGATGGACTTTCATTATCTTTGGATCAAATGTTTTTAATCGATTGACCTATACATTGATTTTGCTTAACCACTTTTACCATTTTTCTTCTTGTTATAACTACTATAGTTAATATTTTTCCAAGTGAGAGAATGGTAGTGATTTTATTAATTGGAATTATTAATTACGAGGTTTTATAAACTTTAGGTTTAAAAAATCAACTTTGATCCAGATTAAAGATAATAAAGAAGCCTAATAAAAAATTTAGTTAAATGAGTTGAAATAGAATAAAAAATGGGTAATAATCAGTGTGTGTTGGTTATATATTGGACTTGTAAGGACGAGGTCTAAATAAAGTTACTATAATAGCTGCTAAGGTCTCTCGTTGCTTACGTAAGTAAGTTCGTAGACATTGAGACCCGTTAAGATGCTCATATGTTAAAAAAGACCCAAAAAGATGTTAACCATATAAAAATATATAACATTAATAAAAATCGATCAAAAGTTTCATGAGATTGCTCATAGGATGAGGAGTAGCTTATTTTATTATTTAATATTTTCAAGTTATATAATAAACATTATTATTTAATATTTATTGGGGCAGTGGAGACTCGACTGGAGAATTATTTCATGTTTCAAATAAAATAGTCTGTACCGTAAGAGTCGAACTCGAAATTAGAAATTTCATTTATGTAAACAAAAGTAGAATTAAATGCTGTTGACCACATGACATTCCTTGTTCCAACAAAACCCAACCTGACATGACTAAGTAAAGAAACGATTATAAACTTGGAGTAAGATCAAAGCCGAAAGAGGCGGTAAGGCATGATAATGAATCAATTCATTCTTCTACAGTTCCTTCTAATCTCTCCCCTTGATCCAATGAGTGGGCTTATATCTCCCATCTTAATCATAGCAGTAACAAAGTCATTTCTGAATGTGCTCTCACTGTTGCTGTAAGTACGCACTATAGAATCAGTGGAGCCACCATTGAACAATTGTTGATCAGAGTGAAGGAGTCCTCTCCTATTAATCAAGTTCTTGAAGTAATTGTTCTCAAAAGAAGTAGGAGTCTGTAAGTCAAGTGGTGCTAAGTTGTTGTCCCCTGAGCCACTGCTGCTTGGGCAGTTTGATCTTCTTGTTCTAGCAAATGAAGGGTCTATGTTGGTCTCATTGTAGACCCTTGGCCTGAAGGAAGTGCACCGTGCTTGTCCGATTGTGTGCGACCCTAATTAATATGTCAGTAGCACCATAAATACATATAAACAAAATTTTCGTAAACATCGAGCAAGCATCCGTTGATTGAAGCAAACGAATTACCAGATAAAGCAACAAGGTCTCTGGTGGAAAGGCCAAGAGCGTTGAATCTAGAGACTAGTTGGTTCAAGTTAGAAGTAGGAGGTGGAATGCTATTATTAGCAGCAGCTTGGCTTGCAGTTCTAGCATCTCTTCTTCCCAGTTTAACATCCCAGTGAGGGCCCCCAAGCTACATATGTGGGCAACCAACATTCCATTAGTCAACTGATTATTAAGTAATTAAATAATATTATGATCATATTCATAGATTAATGTTAAATCAAACTTACGAAGTGGGCGGAGTCTCTAGCAGCAATTGCCAATATATCAGCGCATGAGACGACACCAGGGCACACTTTCTCCACAGCAGACTTGATGCTGTCGATCACCTCGAATCCTCGGGCAGAGTTGCTGTTAGGAGCTGCGTTCTTTTCTCCGGTGAAGGAAGATGTGTCATCCAATAGAACTGAACCATCACATCCCTATATATCATAGAGACACTCAAAGTCCATTTTTAGGCAGGAAAAAAAAAAAAGCTTACTTCAGACAATATGTCTTAAACCATTTGAATATAATTAACAAGGAGGTTAATACTAATATGTCAACCCATTTAGATTCTAGACGTAATTAAGTTTGTTCAGTGGATTAACTTCTTCTTTGACCTTTCATGCAACCATCATTTTTATTATTCGTAAACTAGGCATGATTTATATATGTTTGTTTTGTGCTAAACATATTGCATGCATGCCCAAAACTGAAATTGAAAGAATAAGTTTCAAATAAAAAACTTTGCACGAAAGGAATTACATTGACGAAGCAGTCGTGGAAGAATAAGCGAAGAAGAGAAGCACCCATTCGTGCTTCCCTGTTAATGGCGGATTGAACAACGGGGCTTACGGCTGAAAGAAGAGTTGGGCAGGAACTTGAGTAGAAGTTGGTTGTGAGTTGGGCATGACCAGTCCCTGTGAAAAGAGTAAGTAGTACTATAGCGACATTAACGGCCTCGAAGACTGAAAATGCGGCCATTGTAGAACTTTTTTTCTAATTAAGTGCCTGTTGAGTAATGTGGCTGCATGAAAGATGGCAAGAATATATAGGGGAAGCATTCTCAAGGCGTCAAATGTCGGGCGGCAGGTTACCTAACACGTAGACTAAAAACTGAGTGCATGGCACTCTCTATGTTAAAGTCTACAGACAAAGTACAGTAAACAGGATGGTGATGTTTGAATATTTGATTAGTGAAGTGAATATACGTGAAGAGTTAGGACTTGTTATGTCTAGAAATTAAAGCGGGAACGCCTCTTTTAGACTTGCATGCCAAGAAGACTTGTAATGTGGAACATGGTGGATTGGTCAAAAGATTCCAGTGTTTTTGGTACCGAATTTTCAACAATGGGGTGTTATTCGAACACCTTCATGTATCTCATTTGGTGAAGACGAAATAGACCGTGAAAAGGAAAGGCAAAGATAGCTTTCTTCACCATCCTGAAGTAGATGCAAAGATAGTTTGACCGGTAATCAAAATTATAAACTTCAACATCGTGTGGGGAGCCTTTTAGTTGACGCGGATTTTCGCCGTCTTTTACATAACTAAAACCCCCAAAACGCATAGAAATTTTTTTGCATCTAAGTAGTTTGAATGAGTGATTAAGGAGGGATCCTTAACATATTGCTTGTAAAATTAATTAAACTAGATTTGATGCGATTAAATTAATATTATTAAGAAAAAAACTACTCTTATATTCCTAAATTTCAGCATCAAATTCGCCAATGGTCTCTAGTGAACTGTTTGGAAGCTTCGGTGTACATGTATACATAATTTGCACATCGAAGACTTTCGTTTAGTTCATTTATAAAGTCCACCTTAACATTTTACATTTTCCATTATAATAGAAAAATAAAACTAATACTTGAGGAATCGTCCAATTGAAAAAGCACTAAATCTTGAAGTCCTCATAAATCTGCATTTGGTGAACCGATGAGCATGACGTATCAATTTTTCCATGACATGTTACATGAGGACTTACAACATTGAGCGTTTAGACTCATTACCAAATTATAAGATTAAGTCACCAATTGAATCAATTGATCAATCAAGTGAATGATACATTTCTTAATGTACAACTCTAAACTATTACCATTCTATAAGCCTCTTTGGACGTCGCTTTCTTATCGTTAATCAAAGTTCCTATTGTTACTAATGTTCCCCAATAAAAGTCAAGGGGATAGCAAGTACATGAATATATAAAACCGAATCTTCTAAAGTACTTACTTCACCGAATATGACTAATTCCTGCTCCCTCACTCCCTTTACATCTTATGGACATATTATAGCTCTCAAATTCATCGTGCTTCTAATTACTTGTTGACTAAAACATCCCATTCTACTTTTTTTTTTTTTTTTTGTCTTTGATGGACTTTCCATCCACATGTAATATAATATGGCAATAGCTCTTTACCATTGAGCAACGGCTCTTCCATGATTCCATTTGATCAACTCAGCGATTATATATTTTATATGTGACGGGCTGACTCAAGTTTACTTCCTGTGATATAAACTTACCTAAATGCGCAGATAATTAAAATTCCCAAAAATTTTTGCTAACATGATCATAATAGACACCATAAACGTAAGCACTAGCAATTTTATGGATAAGGTACCAATACCTATACCATATTTGATTATGATGCAATACTGTATTAGGGTCAATATTGCATACTGTTTCATAATTTTTTAAATTTATAAAATAGTTTTTGAATTTTTTTAAAAATTAAAAAATAGTCCCTTAATATATTGTATTTTATAATTTATAATTTTATATTAATCTTGTCTCTAAAAATTATAATAATAACAATGTATTAATTTATATTAATATTACCTTTCACATATTAGACATATATTAATAGTAAAAAAGATCATACAAATATAAAATAAAGAAAATAAAAATTACTTAAAATATTATACAATTTCATCATATAATAAATAACATTACATCAAAACATCAAATAAAAAGAATAATAAATATTTATAACTAGGAAACAACCAACTATAAGCGAAATCTGAAACAAAAATATTTACAATTATTTTTATATCACATGTATGAAATTTAACATATACATCAAATATAAGTAAAATGAAAAAGAATAAATGAAATGAAATCATGAAACTTTATTCTAATTCTAAAGAGTATATGATTCTATTATTTTAACTCATTAATTTTTATAGAACTAAAAATTACAATTTTAAAGCTCTTACAAGTTTAGATAATTAGTATATCACTAATACTTAGAGAATTTTAATTAGTATTAGTAATTGTTACCTAAAATTTTATTACATAACTATATTTAAACCTTTGTTTTGTACAAATTTGATATAACTTAAAGAAATAGATATTTTTCTATAAAGTATTTTGATACAAAAATAAAGATACACTAGTTAAGCCTCTAAACACATATTTACAATTTAAAGGTTATTATAAATTTGTCTTAATTAGAATTTTAGGACAACTTAAAAGATAACAATCTCACATAAATATATCTTATAGTAATCAATAAAATATGAAATTTTAATTCACTCACACACACAGATATTCATTTGTTCATATTACTATTCAAAATTAATAAAAATAAGAAAATATTTTTACTTATATAATATATATATATATATATAAATAATTGTAGATATAATTATGTTATTAGACTTTTATTAAATACGAAATTATTTTATATTATTTTTATCAAGAAATCTCAAGTAGAATTTTTTTTTTATATTTATATGATTGAGAGTATGAGAAAGGTAGTAATTTCTTATTCTTTTTTTAGTATTCCTAAAAGAATTTGAATATAAATGTGATATTTGAAGATAAATTCATAAAGGTCATATTGTTCCAAGCATAAGCATAAGCATAAGCATAAGCAAATCAACAATATTTTTTTCCTTTATAACTATAAAAAATTGCATTTTGACAAATTTTTTTAAGGTAAATTAATATTAATAATTAAAGGAGTTTAAAGGATGTAAGAAAGAAAAAAGAAAAGAAGGGAAGATATGTGCCGCCAGAGCCTAGAAGTGTCTTTAGCTTTAGATTTTTTTTCTTCTTAATTTAATCTATATACTTTTTAAATTTACAATTCAATCCGATACTTTAAGTATTGATCGGTACAATAATTATATTTAGGTACCATTTTACTAGCGGATACTGGTAGGCAGGTACGTAACTGTACCCATAACCATGAGCACTAGCCGCATAAGCTGATAAAGGGCTAGAGTAAGATGTTGCAATTGTGCCAACTAACTGGAATGGGCTTTGTACATCCCGGATAATTTTCTTTATGCTGTTACTTTCAAATCACCAGTTGTATTTGTGATGACTAGTTTGAATGGTAAAGCAGATGTGTGTTTGAAGATTATAAATGGAACATATATCGTGACATGGTCAATGGTATTTGTGAAGGATCGCAATCGTCCGTCGTCCAAGTAAACGGCTCGGTACTGTAGTAGATATGTCGATTGCAAAACGGATTCGAGACCCTATCCATTCTAGTTAATAACGTTGGAAGTCGTCGGAGAGGCTGTATAATTCTATTGATGCTTAATAAACATCCAAAACTAGTTCTTCTCATCTAATTCTTTTACATAAAAATAACTTATTTAACATATTACAAACTTTACAAATTATGATATATGTGTGTGTGAATGTGTTGTTTAATGAACCCTGTTAACGTTTCTTGCATAATAAATAATTCCAACAGGTCTCACTTTAAAACTAGCTTTTCTTCTTCTTCTTTCAATCCACCTTACTTGTACAAGACGGGATATGCATTGATTGGGGGGTTGGGGGTGGTGAGGATTGTGCGATACATAATTAATAATCAAGACATTAAATGCTTAGATGAGAAAATTAAAGGTGCTATTTATGAGGTTTGATTTTGTATCAATTGGTTGGTAAGCTACCAGAGAAATTTCAACAATGAGTTGACCCTTTCCGTTCAATAGTGACAAAAGAATGGCTAATCGTCATTTACTCAGCATCTCATTGTTAACTTATGTCAGAATATAAACGTGTTATCAGTCTCTTCCAAGAATTAAACTCAACAAGAAGCCTGGATTTGATGTCTTGAAACTAACAGAAACTTGACGAAATAAATATGATGTTGGACTTGGGCCTCCCTAACAGTGTACCAGCCTAACATAAGGGCTAGCTGTTTGACTTAAGGCCGATTTTCTATTAAGAACAACCGCCGTTATGACTTCTTTGCGCCCTTGGGTTTTGGTGGATCCATAAACCATACAGTAGGCAACTCGCAGATGAAATAAGTAGCATTTTATTGAACATTTAGGTTACTAGTAGCACACACCAATACAAACTTCCAATCCTATTCTTGTTTCAATTTCTGTTTGTACAATTGGATTGGAATTAGACTAATTTAAAGGAATGAAGATGCCAAATTATGCTGATTTACTAAGCAACGTCACTGAAAATTACCATCAACTTAAAATCTAAAACACCTTAACGAGAATATCAATCTGCTTCGATCCTTACACCTGTGGGAGTGTGTCCAAGGTTTTGGCCTCCGTGTGGATACAGCCATCATTCATTTTCATGGTTTCATTTTTGTAAATGAATCTACCAGATGCCCATAAAAAAGGTACCAAGTTGAATGTAGATAAAACCATGAGGAATCCGTAGTAGTAATCTAAGTGACTGTCGTTCAAGTTGTCACCAATCCAACTCTTGCCTCCAGGTTGCCTTGTGAGTTTGTCAACCATTGTTACTAGAAAACTGTTCAGGAAGTTTCCAACTCCGATCCCACTGGTGAAGAACGTAGTTCCTAGGCTTTGCATTTCTTCAGGAGATTGATCGTAGAAGAATTCTAGCATTCCAATAGCGTTAAACACATCTGCTATGCCCAGTAGAACATACTGTGGCAAAAGCCAGAGAATACTCATGGGAACAATTTCCTTTGGTCCGATAATGCCTTGCCCTTTTATAACATGCATTCTTCGAAGTTCAACTGCATAAGCAATTGCTATGGCTATTATTTGGATTACAAATCCAATCCCAAGCCTCCGAAGCAGTGTGATTCCTCTTGGGTTTCCTGTTCTTTTTCGCATGAATGGTACAAACCAACGATCATACATTGGCACGGACAGAAGCATAGAGAGTGTCACAAAGCTCCCCAGCGAAGCCGCTGGAATCTGAAAGTTAGGACCTAGCCTACGGTCCAAGGTGGTGCCTTGTTTGACAAACAAAGTGTTGATCTGTGCCCATAATGTGCTTGGGATTAAGGTCACTAGCCATATCAAGAACATCCCAAGTACAAGCTTGGATTCCTCTACTTGGGTCACTGTGCATGGTGAGCTGACGTTGCCATTCTTTATTGCGGCTTTGTCCAAGCACCTGTCAACAGATCAAAATTTCGTTCACAGCCATATGTTAGCGATTTTACAAAGAAAGAGTTTTATCACTGTATTGCTCTGCAACGGTGACCACTTTTGCCGAGGTACAATTAAGATAATTACAAGAACTCACCTAAAGATTGGGGTGTGATGGACCTGACGTCTTCGGCTACCATTATAGTTATAGTATTGCAACTCAAATTCATGAAGTTCGGTGGGACTGTTAGGGAGTTGTAGCCTCCTATTCTTGAAAGCGACAAGGGGGACTCGAATTAGGTTGGTTGTTGGGCTCTTGGTAGTTCTAACTTTGTGCCTGTACATAGGCGTCCCTAAGTAGAATATGGACAATGATAACGCAAGGCCTACTGTTGGGATACCATAGCCCAAGGCCCATCCCATATTTTCCTGAATGTAAACGAGGCCTATAGTGGCACATAAGGCTCCTGTAAAAGCGCTGAACATCCACCAGTTAAAGAAGGAGACCTTTAACCTCTTCTCATTTGGGTTATAATCGTCGAACTGGTCTGCACCAAAGGTTGATATGTTAGGCTTTGTCCCTCCAGCCCCTATGGCTATGATGTAGAGAGCTGAGTAGAAGAATGCAATTTGTGATTGAGACGCCTTGCTGCATACTCCATTTTCACATGTTGGCTTCATGAATTTTAGTGAAACTGCCATCGTTAGCAGTATCATTCCCTGCATGCCCAGATGGATCAATTTCTCACTTGATCACGACATTCTACTGCTACCTAGAATGAATGAATGAATGAATATGATGCCTTAACACCAAACAAATGAGTTGTCTGTTTGGGAGCTGGTGAATATGACCTTTTTAATGCAGCTTACTAGACAACCGTTGAAACTAATGATGTGTTCATGGATGATATCATGATTGAAGAAATCAAATTTACCGTGACATAGATAAGAGAGGAGACCGTGAACGTCCAATATCGACCTAAGTAAGTATCAGCCACATAGGCACCAAGAATTGGAGTGATCCACACTGATCCTGACCAGTTATTCACATTCCTAACTGACGACACTGTATCTTCATGAAGCTGGGTCGTCAAGTAATTCACCAAATTTGAAGCTATTCCGTAAAAGGCCATCCTCTCGAACGCTTCATACCCTGTTTAATTGATTGGGCTCAAGACTATAAGCAACCAACATAAACACTGAACGAACTAATTCAAGATTGTCCAAGTACTAACTCTTCTGAAGGTTTCGTTGCTCCTTTCCAAAAAGGATGGAAGTAAAGTTTCAATTTCTTAGTTTCCAAAAAGTTTGAATATGATCTTGTAGCAGAGTAACCAATGAATGATGAGCTTCAAAGAAAAGACACAAAAGTTGGAGTGTTTTGAAAAGAAAGCTTTGTTTAGTGCTCCCTCCGATAGCTATTAACATGCAAAATATATGCGCTTACCAACTAGAAAAGCGCAAGCTTTCCACTTTCCGGTATTAGATGCAAGGACTGGACGCCCACGAAGATCGACGGTTCCATCTTCGGTATAGCCTTTGTTTTCCATTGCAGATGTAGAGTTTTAGTTTTAACAGAGAAACTGAATCAGCAATGAAAAAGAAGACAACATAGGATGACTATATCTATATCTATATGTTGCAGGTGGTGACCTTGCCTATATATAGGCATTTTGCTCGTGCAATAAAGTCACCCACTTCTCTTCACCTTTGTTATTTGTTCTAAAGATACAGTTAAACCTAATAATCTTAACATTTGATCATAACTTATGGCCCAAGCACACTTGACCTGAATAGGGAATGTGTGTATAACGCTGTCATCAAAATGTACGGGAAATAATAAAACGAGGGCATTTGATACATAAATTGACGTTATCTATTATAAATGGCTAGATATATATCCAAGCATATATATATAATGAAATTCCACGTTCCTTCAGAGCGCCATGAGTCTCTTTTAAGGGTGAAATATGCCCTACTGATTATTCAATTACTGTTGTGTACTGTCATGAATATGGAATGTTTGAGAAAAATAAAGGACCACAATGATATCTTTGCTGATTGAACTTTTCATTTGAATGATAAACAATTGGGATTTGTTAACTGGTTCAAATCTAAACTAAAAGTTTAACCATTTGATCACTACATATTAATGCAAAGGAAGGATCCAATTAGGTGGCCACGAGTTCTTGTCTTGACATAATGGATAATATTTATTTTTTAGTAATAAAGCAGTTTGAACACTTTTTTATTATTTTTTAGCGGGTGACGAACCGCACCACCCAAAACCACAAAGCTTTAACGGTACCAGCATAGATCAGTATGTGCACCTTAACATCAAGCAACGCTTCGTTGTCAATAACCATAAGTTTAACATCACTGGATGCCCTTGGAAGTGGGAAAGTGCACCACCAGGGAACCTTCCCTTCCCTATACATGGGGTAAATTCAGGACCATTCAATATGCAGAAAGTGATTTGCTTAAATTATTTGAGACACAAACTCATTTCTTGCACAGCAGCAACTAGCTAGACTGAGCAGTAAATTTTGTTATCAAAATTTAAATTTAGTATAAATCAACGCTGGATTTCAAGAATTAATTCGGTATCTTCTAAGAATTAGCCAGGGTGGAGTTTTTACAAAATGGAGCGAAGTTGAGTTGACTTAATGCATCTCTTACAACAGACAAACACTTACTAGTAATCTTTGGAGTCTTGTCAAACCTACTGATCCCCGGGAAAGAACCGACCAATCCCAGACCCGGAATTGTGTGCTTATCTTCTTCCTATGTCCAGTGATTACTAATATGAGTGTGTGGCAACTATCACACGCGTGTCCATTTTGTTCTCCCACGCAATGATTGAAGGCATAACGTGGCGAGTCCACGATTAATTAATTTAAGATTATTTTTTCGGAGAGATTAACCAACACAGTAAACCTTGTTCGAGTTGTCAGTAACCAGATGGATAGTACTAGAAAGGATTCTTAAGTTGCTTTTGATTTTATTGCTTTCATTCTGGACCCATAAACGTTTCACACATGGTAGCGGAACGAAGTCTTTGTTAGCCACTACCTGCCTCTGATTCATGTACAAGACGCGTAGTGCATGTCTGTACAGTTCTGCAACGTAGTGGTTGTCTAACCAAAAATTATATGGATGGTTGCCTTTTTTCTCTCTAAATATAATTTGCTAATCTGCTATATTGCTTCCAAGTTCCAACAACACTTGGTGCTCTTCTTCGTTGTTTTCACTGTTATTAAAATATTCTATAATAGTGCCAATGGGCTCTACATTGTTATCTCAAATGCTTGAACGTTGAAGCAAAACCGTTGGCAAGTCGTTTGAAATGTGATATAAATACAAACAGGATAAGAGATACTTACAGTAAGCATTCACCACCACAATCGCAAGTTTTCATATTGCAACAGTCATTTTCCCACAGAATCAACTTTTTATAGGAAACATGTATTGGATTTGGAGTGGAACAAGAATCTTGAGTTGGGTCCACGTAATTGATTCATTTGATGCCTTGTGGAAAGAAGTATGAAGCTGGAATTGCTTGGTACAGTAGAACTGTCATAAATGGGAGGCAAATAACCAACGACACACACTGCTCTCCCTAGATCAGAGCCATAGGAATTGGGAACATTTTATCTTCGTAGCGTTTTGGTTGACCTATAGCTATGAGCTACCTCACGTTGCCACCTTATATTTATGGAATCATTCCTTTTGAGGCTGGTGAACGTTTGAATTAGTGATGCAACCTATGACGTTCAACTGTGCTATCTGCGATGGATGACATATTGAAGCATTTAATTTGATGAAAATGGTATTCCTCAACTATATAAGTTGCGGATTTGATCTTACCTTTCATAGAGTATGTAAAAAGAAAAGGAAAAAGAAAACAAGTGGACCACAGTGTATTGACCTCCAATGACAAAGCCCAGATAGCCCGTAGAGAAATCAACCAATCATAGTCAATTTGAAGGTAGAATGTTGATTTACATCGAATCTACTATAACGAATCCTTTTAGAGATGCAATACCAAGTGGGGAAGGATGGAAATGGGCTGGGTCAAGCCTCGGCATATTGTACAATTTTGTTCTTTATTATAAAATTGGAAAATTATTTATTGCATCTTTTGGTTTTTAAATAAGTTATTGGCTAAGTTATGTAATTTGATATGGATAAAGATAATAAAGTGACCCAATAAATGATCTCAATCAATGGGTTGAAGTTTAAATGAAAAATAGATCTCAATCAATATGAACTGGACCCATATTAAGTCTGTGATGGGGAAGTCCGATATAAAAGCTATATATAAAAATTATGGTCTCCTGCAGTTGCTCGTATCAATCGTAAGCATAAGGATTCTCTGACCCGTTAAGAGAGCTTACATTTTGAGAAAACTATAGAAAGACCTTACTCGCGTCCCGAGAGCAGTTCCCTTGAAGGCAGCGGTAGATTCGCGCTCGTTTTAATTAGCTTCGAAAAGTTCGTTTGAAGTTATGGAGACCGAAATCAGGTATTTTCTATATTTCTTCGTTTCTTGCCCTTTCACGTTCAATTCGGGATACGTAACTAAGGTATCGTTACGTATTAAACGTGGTATCAGAGCAGTAATGTGATCGGGTGGTTAAAAATGAAGATTTTTTTGTTTTTTCTTCATAAGATTTTCAGATATTTAACTTCTATTTCTCGGTTTTTTCTTGCTTTTTATTGCATGAAAGTAGTATACATGTGTTTAGCCTTATAAAATGGGATGAAAATGAGCTTGGGAGAGTGAAAAATTAACCTATTACTCGTCAAAAATCACCTTTTTTCGACAAGGGACGCACTTGACTATGAATAGTGGCGTGGGGCCTGTGACAAGTCGGGTGCGTGTGTTACACGGGCCAAACACGTCACGCAATTCTGACCAGACGGGTGACTAGCGCGTGCGATGCATGTGTTAGCATCGATGGGCGTGTCTGCGAGTCGCCACGCATGCACGACACGTGTCAGATGTGCTTGTGCTCAGCACGTGCCCTCCGCGAGATACGCGGCTAACGTTAGCCACTGATGCGTCAGTTGACATCACACTAACGTCTCCCGTAAGAAATTGCTATATTGTTTTAAAAAGAAAAAACAACAACAAAAATTTCAGATTTCCCGTAAGGGTGCCCCGGGGTGTTTAGGTCAGTTTTCAGGTCTGGGAAATTCATAAAATGAATTTTTCATTTTTCTGAATTTATTACATTAGCAATAAATTAAAGTTTAACTCTAGAAAAAGGAATTAAGGCATTTTGAATTTGATTTCCAGTGAATTTTCATGCTTCAGACATCACATGAGGGAGATACTTCAAGTTTTCGTGTCTCGGGTCTCATTTTCAATGTTGGAGATCGCATGATAGTTACTCGGAAAAAGGTATTGAGACATTCTAAAGTCATTTTTGAGTGAATTTTAGTGCAACGAACTTGCCATAAGGGAGATACATGAGGTTTTTGTGTCTCAGGTGACCTGTTCAGTATCCAGTGATGCACGATAGTCACTCTACTGAGATTTTTCCTTTGCGAAAGTCTCAAATTAAGTTTTCAGATAATGTCTTCAACACAAGTGTGTGACAATGAGACTGTGCATTTGGATTGTTACATTATTGATGTTACATTGTCACATACCATATGCCCATAAAGAATGTGAGGATAACATAAAAATGTATCCTTTGTGTTTGTGGGCTTTTTGAGTGCTGATGAGGATGTATTCACCAAAGTGGCCTTTTGAGTCAGTATTTTGAATTGTTCTGCTTGCATGTTAGGGATGTCTCTAATTTTATGTTTGGTTATTCTGCCCAAAGGTGTTGGCCTTACATAATATTTTGAGATGTACATAAAGGCATTAGATGGAGAAAAGTTGTTGCTCAAGTGATCTATTCGCCCAAAGGTGGTAGTCTCATGATAGTTGATGATTTGTACTATGATCGCTTTTATGTGGAAGTCTAATTGCATATATTATGTATTCAGCCCAAAGGTGTCTCATAATATGTGTAATCGAATGTTCAGAAAAGATATTATTTAATGGCTTTAAGTATCACTGTTGTCCTATGTTTGTGTTGATTTAAACATTATTATTTTGTAGTCACCTTTTCGGCAATGTCACCATTGAAACCCTGACTAGTTTCAATACAAAGAAGTGGATAGAGGATGTATTGAATGTTATGAAGATAGCTGAGGTTAATATCTCCACCTACATTCATGAGCTCCAGAGTTCATAAAGCAACATATGAAGCCCGTGATCGGTCTAACAGATTATGTCTTATGACCATTGAGAGATCCATACCTTACCTGACCATCTACTTAGTGGACTTTCGGACACAAACATAGCGAAGGAGTCTCTTGGTAATGTCTCCCAAAGGTACATAGTCTCACCTAATGTTGAAATTAGTGCCTTGATGAAAGAATTATTCTCCATAAGGTATACAGGAGAAGGGGGAGTAATGGAGTACATATCAAGAATGATTCATCTTCACTGTAAATTGAAGATGCTAAACATTCCTCTTCCTAATGTCTTCATTATTCACCAAACTCTGAAAATACTTCCTCCAGAGTTTAGTAATATGGTAATGACATATTATTCGCTGGATGAGAAATGGGACTTCAACACTTTGATAGCCCATTGCATTGCTGAGGAGGAGAAACTTAAGTTTGCTACTCCTACAGACCTCGAAGCAACTAAAGGGAAGGCAAAGATGAAGCCCACTAAGTTCAAAGGTAGAAAGTTCAAATATTCTCCACATGCTGATGTTGGTCAAACCAGTGCTGGTAAACGTCCGCATGACATAAAGAAGCTAGCAGTATAAGGCCTAGAAAGAAAGATTGTGACCATCAAGTAACTCCTTGGCTTATTAATTTATGAATCTAATTTGCGATAGTCACATTAACTATTTGGTGGCTATATAGTGGAGCATCTGATAAAAGTGCTTCCACAATGCAAGGGTTCATATCCAGGATAAAGCCAAATAAAGGGAAGGACAAAATGATGGTTTACAGCAATGATGAAGTAGAAGTAATATCTATGGGGAATGTATGTACTGAACCTTGTTGTAAGGTTCATTTGGGTTTTACACGACACATTTTATATGTGATCTTTTGATCAATTTTGGATAAAGAGGGTTAATATTTTCTAGTTAATGCTTCTGTTGTACAGTTATTGTTTAATGCAAAATATAATGGTACAACTTTCATGTCATATGGTTTGTATAGAATGTGTCTTACCCCAAATTAGATATATGCTTTTTCGTATCTTGCTAAACAAGTTATGAAATGAAGAACTCTGATGAACGAGAAGTCATACATGGTGTAGCATAAAAGTTTAAGCCATATTTCTAGAACTAGGGATAAGAGATTGATTAAGGAAAGCATTTCTCAATTCTAGATTATGATGATCTGGGAACATGTGATGACTGTTGTAGGGGTAAGTTGACTAATAAGGATATTGAGGTCAACTCATACTTTTGATTTGTTGAGGCTGATACATAAAGATATGGATAGACCTTAAACAGTTGCATTGTACAATTCTAAATGTATTCTGATATTTGTTGATGATTATTCCCATTATAGTTATTTGTTCTTGTTTAAAGGCTGAAGGTTGAGAACCAATTAGAAAAATTTATCAAGATAGTCAAATTTGACCGTGGAGGACAATATCATGGAAAACATGGTGTTTCAGGACTTTAAAAGGTTCGTTTGCCAGATATTTGGAATCAATTAGAATAGTGACTTAATTCACTATGCCGAGTAGTTCTGAGCAAAATGGTATGTTGTCGAAAGGCATAATTGCTCCTTAAAGGACTTGAAAAAGTCGATGCAGAACAAGGTTATTCTACCTTATTATCTAGAAGTTTCGAAATTCAGCCTTGCACACATTCGTATATGGGGCTGCCCTATTGAGGTAGTATAATCCTTATATATAGAAAGATAGCATGCTCGTTCTGCTCATTGCTATTTAGTAAGATATCTCAACCATTTTAAGGCTACAACTTTTACTGTATAGAAGGTGGGACCAGTTTAGTGGAATCACAAGCATCTAAGTTTCTAGAATACGATGTCTATGACGATGGTGGGTCTTTTGACACTTCGAATGATAGCAGGGCGGATATTACAGTTATTATGCTCTTGTTACTCATATAGTTAGATCCGATGGATTTAGGTCTTTGTACTGTGCCTGTACAAGAACAGGAATCCATACATGCACACACAGAGGTTCGTAGGGATACAAGATCTAATGCAGTTAGGTAAATCCACTAAAGTGAGACGACCTGCTATCCATCTGATTATATAGTTTATCAGGTGTACAAGACTACGTTATTAAACATGTTTCGAATCTAGTTAGTTTTATAGAAGCTCGTTAGCTGTAAATGAAGATTAGACCTAAAGGACTTCGGGATAAAGTTCAGCGGTTTATGGGCTTGCTCTATTTTCTAATGGTTCACTTAGGGAGAAAGGTTGACTTTATGTTAACTTTTCTCTCGTATCCTCGTAGGATATATTTTGAGTGATTAAGGCAATTGTAGCTCATGATGATATAGGGTTACATTAGATAACTGTCAAAACTACTTTCCCCGAATAAAGACCCTTATAAAAAGGTCTGTATGGTACAACTTGAAGGATTTCAGGATCTAATTGGAACTGACATGGTTTACGTATTATGAAGATCAATATATGGTTTACATCAAACCTTCCGAAAGTGATACCTCACAGTTGATGAGGTTATGACCTCTTTCAACTTCATAGAAAATAAAGTTAAAAGACATGGGTGACTTCTTCGACCAGACATGCAGAGTGTATGCTAAGGGGCTGCTTCACAGACGGTTTAGCTTAGAACTTGATTTCCAAGTTATCTTTGGTTGATTCAGTGGGTAGACCCATTTGGTTGTATTGTGATAATCTTCTTGCTGTGTTGTTTAATAACAACGAAGAACATCATAATGTCTTAACATTTAAAGGTCAATTATTTAGCCATAAAGGTGTTGATACAAAAAGGTTACACTAAGGTTTGGAGCATTTAGGGACAGAGGAAATGATAGTCGATCCTTTAACTAAAAGACTTTGCCCACTTGTGTTTGTGACACAAGTATACAGGATGGATGTTTTGACGTCCTTAAACACTGTTACTTAGGAGATCGTTATGTTTGCTTCATGCACATTTATACATTTGATGTATTATGACAGTATGATGGTTCATCAATAAAGATGATCATCATTTATCCTTGATAATACGTGTTATCGTATATTGTCATAATACATATAAAAGTCTTAAGATTTGTGTCGATCTTAAGCATTTAAAGG
>JAOSBL010000212.1:11216823-11233178 GCA_027568915.1 Erythroxylum roraimae
TATATATGTATTCTGTTTTTCCTCCTCTCTACACTCACGTACGGGTTTATATTGGAAAATTTGTGGATGAGTTAGTGTTATCGAAGTATCAAAGGATTGAGGTTGTGATTCAAAGGATTGATCAGTAATTAAGTTATGAAGTTGGTAAAGTAATGACATGCATTGTACATAGTCCATATAATTAATTGTGTATAAATGAGTTTTGTAACATGTGTGAATTGTGTACTGCATAAATGGGATATGCAGGATAAACGTCCGCATACAGGCATATTCAGAATATGGAAGCAAATGCTATTTTGGAGATTGTGAGTAGACCTAGATGGTCTTATTTCATTGTTTGTTTGTTTGAATTTTTGTATTGATTGACTACTGGATGCTCATATGAATGTGATTTGATTGTTGAATTCCGGACAATGAAGATCCGATGATTGTGTTATATGCATGAAATATTGAAGTGCAAATTGTATGTGAATGTGAGTGAATGGGATTATGCAAATGTGAATAATGCATTCTATTTCGTGAATGCATGAAATATAATAACAGTTGTGACCTAAGTAGCCACCGATCAAAGCTTAAAGCTCAACGAGTGAAAAGAGCCTCAAACTCAGACAGTGATTAAGAGCCTAAAGCTCACTATGTATAATGAGCCCTGTATCCCCCAAGCGGATAAGGGACAGTTATTAATGAGCCCGATATCCAAAATAGATACGGGATAGTTCAGACACTCAGTCACAACAACGTAATAATTGGAGATGTGTCTCATGAGCATTTCATATGCATTTTGTCAAGTATGTGGATTGTTTGAAAGGGCAAATTGAATTGCTTTTACATGTGAATGTGATATGTGTTAAACTATGCAAAGTTGTGAACTATATGTTATGTGATTGGGTGAGTCATCGATGATAGTCTCTCATTGAGTTCGCAAAACTCACCTAAAATTTGCAAATATTTTTTAGGATCAGAAGAATACCCCATTAGGCAAACGAGAGTATCCCTACAACATGCAAGTAAGGGATAGAGATCGGGATCAGTTCGCATCTGCTTTTATGTTTTCCTATTTTTGTATAAAATTGTATATTCCAAAACTATTGTACAACTGATTTATGTTGTAATGTAAAGACATTATGACTAAAGTGTTTTGTTTTTGTAATGGGCCCCGAAAGGCTATTGGAATTCTATTGTTTGCATTGTTATGATTGAAAATGTTTATGAATGAAAGTGGACCAGATTTGAATTGTCGATTTCTGCAAAAAGTTGTGTATGTATGTTATTGTTTCAAAAAAAATTATACCAATTTTGACTGATTGAGTGCCTTAGCATGTTACTCTTGCGGGGCTCGGACTCGGATATCACTCATAGATGTCGAGCTCGAGACCTGCGGGAGTAAGGTGCTACATGGAGTTACAAGGCCGTGTATGTTGACATATATAGACTACCTGTAGGCTGTATAAGTCTCTTTAACCATGTAAAGTCACAATTTGTGGTATTTTTGGAGATACACGAACGCGTAAGTGACTGTATATCTCAAAAATCCTAGTTTTTACTATAAAAGGATATTATTAAAGGTTACATGAAAAGGACGCAGATTGGAAGCATTTTTTAACTGTAAGAAACATGGAAAAGAGGTAGTTATGAATAAAGGACGAGGAAAACATGAAGATTATGTCACAATATCTGATAAAGAGCATCCTTTAATCCAAATTGCAAGAAGATTTCATTAGAGATAAAAGGGCGATATAGATTATGAATTTTTTTATTTCTATTTGGTCTTCTGAATATTTGTTATTGGTTTAGTGCCTAGGTGTGATGAACCCTAAGTTGTGACAATAATATGATATAAACTTTTATTGAATGCAGTTTTATTGATTGATTTATTACGATTCAATTATGCGTTATTTTCTTAAACTAATATCTCTGAAATATTAGTTCAATATTTGATTTTATATGATTGAGATTTAGAAATTCTTTTGTGTGAATAGATCTAATATAATTAAAAGGAGTTACATGCAAACCTAGAGATTGATTGATATAATTTATCTATATTAGGGTCA
The DNA here is from genome assembly GCA_027568915.1 of Erythroxylum roraimae. Lineage (NCBI taxonomy): Eukaryota > Viridiplantae > Streptophyta > Magnoliopsida > Malpighiales > Erythroxylaceae > Erythroxylum > Erythroxylum roraimae. The sequence goes on from JAOSBL010000212.1 coordinate 11,218,875, forward strand.
AACCTAACAGCAAAGTTCACAAATCAATAAAGCAATCTTAAGAGTTTTAACTAGAAAGATATTTCAGTTAATCAACTGAGGATTGATTCTTAATAGTCTTGAGAAAGATATTAATATAAGATAGAAATTTTCACAGTTCAATAATAAATAGTTTAATTGCATATACCATAGGGTTAGTATTTAAGATATCTTAAGACGATTCATCACCTAAATACTATTTATTTGATATTGACTAATTGCTATACTTTTTTCTGAGTTTATTATTGTGTCAACTTTAGTTTTTTTTTAATTTTCAATTAAATTTATGATTTGATTTGATGGTTAAATAATAGAAAAAGGGTAATAGTAATGTTTATAGCCCTCGTATGATTAACCTATACTTTTCAGTGCTAATTATTATTATACCGTACATTTGCAGTTAAAACTTATAAATATTTATAAATAAAATAATTCAAACAGTGATACTATTGTAAGGCTCTAATAACGGTTGTTTGAATTTTAAAAGTAGAGATTCGAGCAGTAACATCTTGGTGAAAGGATTCTTGATTTTGGTGTTGCGACATATCAGGTGAAACAGATGTACGACAATGTTTTGTGGCTGGGAATGTGATATTTTTTTGATTTACAAATCTACTTGAGGGTCTACTATAATATGCCTCGTCTAAAGTCAATTTCGCTTGCTAGATACTGTAAGGACCTGAACTCGTATGTTTTACATGTCTGGATTGGAGAGCGCAGTTATAACTAATAGTTTTGTTTTTATGTTCTCGATTGTTGTTGGCAAAATTACATATATACTCCAAACGTAAAGGTATTTGGGAAGGGGGAGGAGGAGGTAGGTGTGAAGATAGTTACGAAGGAGGAGCAGATGAGTTATGAAGGTGGTTGTGAAAGAGGAATAAGTATGTCTGAAAACGATAGTCAAACAAGAGAAGGTGAATTTATTGATTCTATTTTAAGATAAAGAAAGATATGAGTCTGCGATACCTAATTAGATACTACTTATCAAGATCAACGAGTTAGGGTCTTACTCTTACAAACCATGAATGTCAAATAATAAATATAGATCTTTAGATCAACGAGTTAGGGTCTTACTCTTATTATTGTCCAATACACCCATACAAATAATGATGGTTCGCTAGGACAAATTCCGCAATGATACATCACATTCACGGTTCTCATCGAAATGACTTCAAACAAACCAAGAACAGTGACTTAGGTCAGTATGAAATTGGTCTTGTTGCATGGTGCAGACGGCATCGTCTATGAGACTCAGCCTAGCGTCAGTACTGATATTATCTTTGGTGGAAGACCCACCCATTGGGATTCTACCACGTTGTCCAATAAGTGAGTGAACCAATCAGTAATCAGTCTCTCCGCCAATTTTTACGGTAAAATTCCAAATGGGTATCAAATAGAATTGAGAATTCAAATCAAGACGCTTGAGTATCGATAGCTTGGAAGTCGCTCAGTCCATCAAGAAAGCATTATTAGTACTTGGTATGTCGAATGGTGACCTCGGAAAGTGCTGACCTTAGTGCTGTATGGCTTAAAAGATGCAATATTTTATTCAATATCTAGTTCATTTAAATAACAAACCACATCATACAGTATGTCCTACCTTCATTAGTCATTACAGACCGCCAATTGCTAGTAGATCGTACCAGCGTGTTGAATTCATTATAATAATCCACCGTCCAAATTTGCATGTCTCGGACTAGAAAGTGATGAAAATATATAGCTGGGCCAGGGCCCGCGCTAGGGCAGATGAGAGGTTGGAGATTCGGAGTGAGATAAATGAGTGATAATGAGTTCTCAAGTTGGGACACCCTGCAAGTTGGGAACACAGGCTAGATGTCCATCTTCTTCTTTTCGTCTTTTCCATTTTGGGGGTAGGGAAGAGAGCAGGCTTCCAACGTTGAGTAAACGTGTCGAAAGCTATGCCATTGGCAAATAAGGCGGTGCAATGAATTCATTTTAAGGAAAACATCAAAATTTAACGCTAAAATGATGTAAAGAATAATAATGCACCAAGTTTGAAGTGTTATTATTTATACACTAAAAATTATAAAAAATAAATTTGTTTATTTTTTTAACATATTCTTTTTATGTCTTGCTTACAATTTAATTTATTTACTTAATTTGCTAAGTAATTAAATTTAAAAATATATATTATTTTACACAAAATATATCATTACTAAGATCTCATTCAGACATTTAAAATGACACTAATATTGAATGTAATATCAAATTTATTTTTAATATTTATTTTTAATTCTTATTTATAAGTGTTACAAATTTATTAATAAAATATATATTTATCCAAAATGGTCTACCTTGGTACAAACCATTTTTAATCCCCGAGCCCCAAAAAGAAGTTATTCACAAAGATGCAAGAATCATGTAGGAATCATATCGAGTATGCATTTGGAATTCTCCAGTCACGATTTGCAATTATCAAGGAACCAGCACGTTTTTAAAAAAAACCGTATTACATGATATTATGTCAACATGTATTATAATACACAATATGATCATTGAGGACAAACGTGATACTCAAGCGACCATACAAGATTGGAGTGAAACGTCAGCCCCTAAAATTAATATTAATAGAGACGATACAATTATATTTCAAGAATTCCTTGCTAGACATAAGCAAATTAAAAATAAAGAAGCTCATTATGAACTTCGTAATGTATTAATTGAACATTTGCGAGATCGATATGGTAATTCAGAGGATTAGAGGTTAAATATGCAATAAAAATATTATATTTATGTATGTTATTAATTTGTTGCTGCAATAATGTTAATTATATTTGTTAAATAATATTAATTTAATATAAAGTATATATCAATTAATTAAGAATAATGATTTATTTTAATTTTTATGAATAAATAAATAAAAATTTGATGTAAAGTAGTTGAACTAACACCAAATTTGGTGTAAACAGATTTTTGAAATTTTCTCTTTTACATCAAATTTAGTGTAAAATTTTAATAGAATGATTAGAGATGACCTAAGTGACCATATGTATTTCCTGATGATAGCGAAGCATTTGGCTTTTGTCGAAAACAATTTCTCTTACATAGAAATAAGGTTATGTATTATCAAACATCTTCGTACTTTGCATTTTAGCGAAACTTCAACCGGATGAAAATGAATTGAAGCATTTGGCTCCTAGGTAAAGCAGCGGTATTCGAGTTGAAGAGTTTCCTTTTGACCCTTCGTGGTATCAACTTAAGCTACTTGGGTAAGATGAAAACGTTAGTGAATGATTAATATGTAAAAGTCCATCCTAAAGTGCAGGAATCTCAATTTAAGTTATGCCATAGTCAAATGTTGAAAGCTTACAGCGGCCAAAGATGAGTTGAAACGAAAAAGAGAAAGTCATACACACCATTTAGAAGCCTAAATCGGACCCATAAAACCTAATACATAACTGCATACAAGTATAGTTGGGCCTATTTTATAAGTATTTTAAACACACAACTTGGGTCCATCTGATTTCCTCACTAACTGTCAAAAACCCAATTGCTTGATCAAGTGGCCCGCTTCTGGCTACATCAATTTAATGATTTTCATGAGTATTATAATTAATATAGATTAAATTATTCATGCCCTATAGTAAATAATATTTATATTATAAGAAAGTATAACGATCATCACCAAATTTATAACTCCCTATCTATTTTCTTCTTATATATCTCAACTCTAACTTTGAAGTATCCCTACCCATAAAAACCATAAACTTATTAGGTTTAGTTAGAGTTTGATTTGGATAAATTGTATTTAAAATGTTAATATTTATCTAATAATTGCATTTCTTTATAAAAAGATAAATAATTTTAGTAAGTAGTTGACCGGCTATCAATGCTATAAATAACAAAAATATTAAATAATTTTTTGTTAAATAATGATAACCACTGAACAATAATTATGTAATTAGTTATTTTGATTATCAATCGCTTCGTATAAAATTTTCACAGTCACGTTTCCTATTTAGTATGTGATTTTTACTATTTATAAGCAAAAACTTATTAATGGCATAGCTTAATATCACAAGCAATTTATTAAAGTAGATATCTAAAATGTTGAAGAACATATATACACATATAAATAAGTTGGAAATGGAACTCTGAGTTTTTATTTTTTCTGTAATACGGTGTCATCAAATGCGCATTATAGCCAGGGAGACTTACCTCAAAACTTAATTATTATGATTTATGTTTTCAATCGTAAATTATTTATTATGGACGTCTCAACTGTTGCGATATATATATATATATATTTTAAGAAGGTCCCAATTACAGAAAGACACCTTTAAGCTATTTTTACCTAGACTAATTCCTGCTCGAGTTGGGTATATCTCTTGTAGGAGGTAAAACTCTGCCCTTAAATTTTAAACGGCTGCATACATAAAAAAGTTCAAACCCACAACTTTATTTAAGCCGAAAGAGTCCCTTAAAGCGCGTTATAGTTTTGCGATATATATTTCCAGTACAAGAGTTTTGAGATAAATTGAATGTTATTCAAGTGACACAATAATAGTAGAAGTAACATCCATTTACGTACAATTATATATATATCGCTGTCGCCTGTCGGTCATCAATGCTTTATGTTTGATGGCGATTTCGTTGAAGCCATATGTATAGCTGGATACGAAAAGTGGTTATTCACTAGCTAACAGAATATGAAAGTTGAGTTGCTAGCTAGGTAGCTATTCATGTTAATCAAGCCACAGGTAACATACGTAATTAATGTAAGGCTCTGGAGCTGCTTAACTAAAGGAGTGAGCTAGTCGAATCATACAAAGAAGTTTGTTTCGTCCAATGAAAGGTAAACAAGCACGTGGTCATTAATAGTTCTTACCTTATTGTCTCTTACGTCAACGACAAAATCAATTAATTAGGACACATAGCGATAGCGCTTTAATTCTCCCCATAAACCTTTGCTTATTCTATCAAAGAAAAAGTTTGCTTGTCTTATTAACACTCTTATAAATGGTAAAAGATATATTATTTTTATGAAATAATTTTTAAACATAATACTAATAACTTAACTTAATTACTTCTATTATTAAGAAACTTGTAATATCAAAAAATCATCAACCAGAGTGGGGAATTATTTGGTGGATTAATTGGCACTTGACGGTGGATCTCACATCAATGCGACGGATGAGGACTCATTTTCACACACAGGACGTTGAAATTGACCGACGTCGGCTACACGGCAGGAACGACAGTATAATTAATTAGAAGCGATATGCCACGTGGGGCAGTCCACAAAACTTTTGCTCCATTATTGACGTAAACTTTTGTACATGAGCTGACACGACACGAATGTAGTGTTATGAAAAAGATATGTCGTTTTTAGAATCGTTAACATTTTCTGTTTTTATTATTTAAGGGAACGTCCACCATTGGATTTGGCGACTCACTCGTAGATAACAAATTCGACATGGCAACTCCAACCACTCTCTTGCTTTTCCTAATTGCACCTTATCTATTTCTTGTAATCGACGCCAAACTATCTCCTACTTACTACTCACGTACGTGCCCGAATGCTCTATCCATAATTAAGGCAGAAGTGGTAGCAGCAATAAAAAAGGAGACTCGCATAGGCGCCTCTTTACTTCGATTGCATTTTCACGACTGTTTTGTGAATGTGAGTTTTAACTTACAACGTTTTAGGTTCAACTGTGTATAGGAATTATAAAATTCATTGGATTGTTGTTATTACCAGGGTTGCGACGCGTCGCTTCTGTTGGACGACAACGCTACCTTCACTGGGGAGAAAACAGCTGCTGCGAATAATAACTCTGCCAGAGGATTTAACGTAGTGGACGATATTAAAGCTGCAGTAGAGAAAGCATGCCCGGGTATAGTGTCCTGTGCTGATATTCTGGCTCTGGCAGCTCGGGACTCCACTGTTTATGTAAGATGAACATCATAAACTTGTTACCATTCAATCATAGGCCTAGCTGACGTTTTTGTTGTTGGAAATTTTGGCAGCTGGGAGGCCCCTCATGGCAAGTTGGGTTAGGAAGAAGGGACTCTCTTACAGCTAGCAGGGCAGCTGCAAACGCTTCAATTCCTCCTCCAACTTCGAATCTAAGCGGTCTTGTAACAAGCTTCGCGGCACAAGGCCTCTCTTTTAGGGACATGGTAGCTCTTTCGGGTATTAACTATGATTTTTTTTTTTGAAAAAAAGAAGAAGAAGAAGACGTAGTAGAAGAATGATGCATGCATCTCCAGAAGCAACTTAATTTTACTCGTTCTGAATGATTGGCAGGTTCGCATACCATAGGGTTTGCAAGGTGCACTTCATTTCGAGCCCACATCTACAATGATTCCAATGTTGATTCGTCCTTTGCCAAGTCGCTACAGTGTATTTGTCCAAGAAGTGGAAAGGACAACGTGCTTGCACCACTCGATCGCCAAACACCGGCCCATTTCGATAATCTGTACTACAGAAACTTGCTGAGCAGGAAGGGCCTTCTTCATTCAGATCAAGTACTTTTCAATAGCAGCTCCGCAGACACTCTCACTTTTAAGTATGCAACTAAGCCTTTACTTTTTTTTAAGGACTTTGCTGTTGCCATGGTCAAAATGGGCAACATTAGTCCGCTTACCGGAAGCAAGGGAGAAGTAAGAAAAAATTGCAGGAGGGTCAATTGAGAATTAAGCTAAAATCTACATAATCTAATAAACTCCGAGGCTTTCCGAAGCTTTTATTGGAAATTTCTGATATATTATTCTGACGTTTAAACCGACATGTTCATACATAAAACAACCAGCCAGCCTGTTTAGAGGCACTTTAGAATCATTGATACATACAACAAAACATTAAGCAGATCATCGCTTGTTATTCGTTAAGATGGGTTAATTAGCCATCAATGTCACAATAGTTTCATAAATGTAGCTTAAGGGCGCTAAAACTAAAAAGAATCTGTATGACAAAAGAATCTGTATGACGAGGAGTGGACCAATTGGTCTAGATTCTTCACTTAAAACTCTCTCCTAAAAAAGGAGATCTTGAATTCGAGTCACGCTAAAGGAGGAGAAATAAGTATGTTCCTATTGATGATCCTCTAGCCCCCTGGGCACAACTCCTTGATCGGATCAATTACGGACGCCTCGCTTCCAACGACAGTGTGGGAGTTGAAGCTACTCGGGAACCGAGAGGCTAATGAGAACCTGATGCTAAATAGGGGGAAGCCAGTGATCAATCATCAGCTGAATAATCAAGTACGTGAAGACTCCTTGTGCGCAAAAATATATAGGCTACGTAAGAACCTGAGGGATCTTGAGATTTCAGATTTACATCCTCTAGGCTCTTGAGGTGGAGTTGTAGGAACTTAGGATTAATCTGGCTAAGTCGGAATACCTAATGTAATTAAAAAAAAAAAATCCGTATGAACTGCACAACCTCGCCCACCTCCAGACTAGACCCTAGAGCAAACGCATACTCCCGTTCTAGCCTGTCTGGGGTCACGGGAAATAAATTTATCTCAAATCAATCAGCATCCACATTGTCGGCAAACAGGGCAGGAAAGTTTAGTGCTAATTAAAGTGAATAATCCAAAACAGCCGTTGGACGTGGCAAATTTCGTAGCAGTGCTCGAGAAGAGTTGCCTCCAGAGTCGAACAAAACTGAACCTCTTTGGTGAAACATAAAGGAACTGCAATTTCTCTGTTAACGGTGAAGATTACATTGGAAGTGACGACATATTGTTGACTTCTGACTATACTAACTGTACAACAAGGTTCCAAGTTTGATAAACCTCCTCTATTTATCTTGGATTATATACTTCAATATGACATCCATTCAGTCCAAATCATCAGCTGAAGTAACTTCCTCCTCTGGTAATTCAAAAGCATCAACTTCGGCAAAATAAGCTCGCTGTTGCTCAATAAAATTTTGAGGCAGTTCCAGCTTGTTAGGATTGTCCATGGGCCGTGCTTGGTGCTGTTTCTGCAAAAATGTTATGAAGCAAAATTGATTCTAGGATGTTGAAAAGAAGGAACAATCACGGGAAAACAGCAAATGAATGGTCACACAACATAACCATCCAACAGCAAAGAAAGGTCAGAGGCCATGACATGCTGACTTTGGAGAACGATATAAATGTTAGACACTACGCAGGATTCATTCCAATTTACCCCAGAGGTAGATACAAGAGTTTCAGAAACAACTAGCAGTGGTGCAAAAGTACCAGAATATAAATCCGCATTCTCATACTCTGATCAGTTAATCAAGCAGTTCTTAAGCATAACAATCTTCCTTTGATTTTATACATGCTAAAAAATATAGGAGTCAGAATTGCCCTACCTTTTTGTAAGGGACTGCCCAGGACCTGGATTGACCTATAACTCCACCCTCATTCATTTTATCCCTACAAAGAATAGAGACCAAAAGAGGGAAAGAAAACAAGAAAAGCTACACTAAGGGAACATGGCATACAATACTGAAGAATATAAGAGCAAGGCATCAATATGAGGAAGCAGTGATCCCATTTTCAGCATATCTTGCCATTTCATTCCTTGACATACAATATTGAACACATTTGATCCATAAAACACGATTTAGTACAGTTGGCAAATGTTTTAAACGGCAAATGCAGACTTCATACAAATTGGAAATAGCCATCAAACAACTATAGTCCGCTATGCCAGTGAAAATAAACATTGGGCTTCAGCTACGTCAAGTCAGTGCATCACTATTTGATACTTTGTGCATCACTATCTAATACTTTGTACATCCCTAGGAATAGTTTCCCTTTATTTTTGACAAGTCCGTCGGAATACAAAAATAAAAACAAAACTGATGTTCCAACACCCCTAGTCTGACATTGTCCATAGCTGATTCTCATTTAATTGCTTAAAAGGACTGTTGGTTAAGATAAGAAAAGAAACTGCCAAATAAAATTTACCAACTATATTGGGTTTTTGCTGAAGCAGTACAACAGATAGGCGCGACAATTTCTTTCCCTTTCTTCTTTGTTTTGAGAGTAGATTGTCTCCGACGGTAAACGGAACATGGCTCAAGAACCTCAAGTGTAGGGCCATCTAACAATTACAGATCAAAACGGATAGTCAATTAGGGCAGCAAAACCACACCATCAGTTTATAGCATCCATAACGCTAGTGGTGGCATAATGAACCAGTATGCCAACAAGCAGAATAAAAAATCCAAGCAAGCCTAGGATACGTAACATACGAGTCCCAAACAGAGGCAATAGCCACCCATAATTTCAACCATATCAAACATAGAGATCTAAAAAGGGATAGGTTAGTGTACAAACATCGAGTCTTAATAAATTTACAAACTCATATGCAAAAAATTTTGCATCATTGAACGAGAAAACAAAAACAAAAAATTGAAGTCTGACACACCGCAGCAACAAAAATCACCAAGCAGAAACAGAATCCGAATCCCAGGCGAAAGCCGTAGAGAGAAAATGACAACGAAAGACAAAACCCTCGATTTTCAGATAAAATTAAAACCACAATTAACAAGGATGTAACAAACTTAACCAGTAATAGAGGTGGAATTAGGTGAAGGAGAAGGAGTGGAAGACCCAGACACCAAACGTGACGGAGAACTCGGAACGGAGTTGTCGTTTTCACCAAGCGCGGTGGTGGATCCAGTGCTCGAATCAGCCTTGGCCCTAGTGGAGGTTTTCTTAGTAGATTTTGGATTAAGGTTTAACAAATTGGTTTTGTTGAGTTTGGAGAAGGAAGAGCATGAAGGATGTGGAGAATTGATAGTGTTGGTGAAATCAGAGAGTGGCTTTCTTTTTCTGGAGCTCATTCTCCTAGCCGCTCATGTTTTCCCATTACAATTCATCATAACGAAAAAGAGAGATTGTATATGTAGGCAGAAGGAGTATTCATATTGTGGATGCTTTTACGTTTTGCGTGTTGTGTTGGCGGGAACCTCTGGATGTTTCCGTCGCGAACCGCTGGGATTGGGCAGGTTAGGGATTTTGAAGGCTGTTCCCTGGATCAGGTCCAATGAGTATGTGCAAGGATAGGCCCACAACTCCAAACTGATTTGTAGGTTGTAGCTTGTAATGTAAGTCTAAAACGATGTCAATTAGTTGGGATAAATTTTATTTTCACGTATTCTGTGTCGTCCTCCTCCTCCTCTTCAACACCTAATTGACATTTCGCTGATGTGCAAAATTTAGAGAGGTCCGATACTTAGTAAGGAAACTCCTTCTGATAGACTCACATGTAATACGTCATGTGATATTACAGAATTATAAAAGGAATATGCAAACGTATTCAAAAGGTATTAAAAAATATAATAAATAATATGTAATAAATAAAAAATACAATAAAGAGCAACAAAAAAAGTAAGGCATTACAGAATAACATACGTACAAAATATGTCGGTAATAAACAATAAATGGTAAAATAATAGTACATACAAGAAAAGGCTTAGGCAAAAGTAACTCTAACTAAACCTGTCACTGTCTTGATTATGCTGAGTAAGAAACTAATTACACTAAACTAATTAGGAGGTAAGTACTACGCAATACATGCAAAGGTCAGGGTTTAATACAACCTACAGGATCTCGAATGCTTTCTTTACGAGAGATCATTTACCTATATCCTAGTACGCCAAAATTTTTCTATTATGGGTCAAGTATTTGGTAAGATCGAACTTAGCCATATCACTCCTGATTACTTTTCCCCAGTTGTTTTTAGGTCTTTCTTTTTGCCTCTTACAGTCGTGAAGTGTTATTTTTTCGCATCTTTTCGCTAAAGTATTAGGGTGTCTTTGTTTAATGTATCTAAACCATCTAAGCCTTGTCTCTCTCATTTTATCATTAATACCAACCACCTTTAATTTGTCTCTGACCATTAGATTCCTGACCCTATCTCTTCTAGTAATGTTACACGTCCACCGAAGCATCCACATCTCTGTTACCAAAAGCTAATTATTGTGTATTTGTTTGATGGGCTAATAATCTGCCCCATATAACATGGTTGACCTAATTACTAAGCAATGGAATTTGCTCTTGACCTTGAGTGGTAACTTCTTGTCACATAAAACTTCAGATAACATATTTCAAGTATGTTAATAAATCATTCAATACTAAAGAAATCCATAAAAATTAGACCAAACAGTTCTTTTACAAAAACCGTTTGAAGGAGAAAATTACCTAAACATATACCTCTTCAAATGAATTTCCAATTATAGATTTTATTCACTTCAAACTTATTCCAAAAAATAATAGGATAAGGGTTGCATGGATTAATAAAGCCTTTGAAATTATTTGTAAAAACGCTTGAAGATAAAATACCTTGACTTTATCTCCTCATGTGAACTTACTTATGTTTCTTCACGCATAATTATTTTTCTCATTATTAGATACTTTTAACACCACACCTCTTCTTATTAGTGTCTCTTCCTCTTCATGTAATTCATCCATTGGCATTTTATAGGTAAGAAGCCCTTCCAATAATAAGATTGTCAAATCTTTGGCTTCTTACATGTTTGTCACCTTTGCCTTTTAAACCTTGGTTAAATACTGAAGCAATCTTTTCACCAATTTAAGATTAGTATAATTATTACCATTTTACTTAAGTAATGACTTTATGTGTAACTTCAATTGTATTTCATTTCTCTTAAACAATTTCATATATGCATATTGTATTGAATTTATTCTTACTTGATGCACAAACAAAAATAAGTATGGCCTTACTATTCGAAGCAATGACTCTCATGTTCTTATTATCCCACTGACTTCTATCATTTAATACCTTAGCCTTCACCGTGTCTCTCACTAAGGATTTCATTAGGACATAAGGTCCATTCTTTGCAACATCCCAAACATAAACTCCTTAACTAAAAGGAATGTTCATCCTAGTTTTCTAATAAGGGTAATTATCTCCATCAAAGAATAGGGTTTGTATATGCTTTGACTTCTTTGTTTAAAATGTAAATTAAATTATACCATTATGATCTTTTCACATATTTCTCAAAAAATTTATGTGCAATGACTGAGAATCACTTTAATATCAATTGGCCTCTGGATGACTTATAAGAGGGGGTTAAATTATGTATTCATTTTTTACTTATTTGTAAACTAATGAACGAATTGCCCGATCTAAAAAATTATTTTGGCAATGCACATATTACAATTAAAAAGCAATCACAATAATAAATAAGAGTAAAAAAAGAAATACAAAATTAATTTATAGTGATTTAGCCAAATAACCCTTCTCCTTTATTCACTTTCCAAGCTCCAATTAGAAATTTACTTATGAACTTTGAGGTTCATATTGATATAACGAAGAAATTGTTGAATCTGTTTCGTAATCTAATTCTATTAGTTCTAGGTTATATTGTAATGCTGAATTTAAAATGTTAATTTTTCTTTAAATTTATTTTGGTTTCTTTTTGGGCAATTATTTGCATAATGTCCTTCCTCTTTACATAACTAACATCTACATTGTTTTTTATTTTGAGGACAATAATTCTTTTTTGGTTTGTATTTTTTATAAGTCTGTTTTCTAAAAACCTTTTTATGAGGTCTAAATGGTGGTCGATATTTAGTTTTAGGATATCTTTTCCATCTATAATTTATAAATTTCAGGTGTTTTGAACTAGTCCATTGTTGTGTTTTATATGTTGTAAATTCATATCCATATTGTTGTGGTACTTCCGAATATTTAGAACAACATAATTGAGTTTCTTTATATCGAAATTTTTTTCATGTAATTTTGATTCTAAACATTTTTGGGATAATACTTCTTTAGTAATAGAAATAGCTTCTCCTAAATTATAAGCAACTAAATTAGCGTTTTGTTTGATTAAAAATGTTTCTTCGACAGTTCTATTTATTGGATAAGGTAATTTTTAAATAAATATTTGGATATACATTTCTTGTTCGGGACGAGTTAAACCTATTTGAATCACTGATCCAAAAGTAGCTATTGATAAAGATCTTAAATATGTAAATAATGAACTAATAACTATCAAGCATCAAATTACATCTTTAACTGAACATATTAAAAATACTTTATAAGTGTTACTAAACAACTATCTGAATTAATAGATCTTTTTATCAATCATTACTTATGTTTATTTACTTATTATTCATGCTTGTATGCCTATTTTTACATTTTTATCTATCTGTATCACTTATTTAGATCCAAGATCTCTTCTAATATTTCTTCAAGATTGCTTCATTTATAGAATTAGACCTATTCTTCTTCGCTGCTTATTTAAATATGCTTATCTTAGAAATATTCATAAGACAACCCCGTTTTATTCATAAAAATGCCTGTCTGTTAAACCTATCGATTTATTTGTAAATGTATTATACATACAAAAAACAGAATAAAAATGAGCCAACAATGTATTAAAGAATTTACTTTTATGTATATGTTTTTTCAACCTATTAATGCTAATCCTAATACTCTTCAAGCTTTTAAAAATATGATTAATAATAATACCAAATTATATCAACAAGAAAAAACGTAAATAAAACAACTATATGAGCGCTTTAAAGAACATTATCTAACCCATATAAATGAGTAATTCTTTTCCATACATAAATTATTTTCCATGCATGAATAATTGTCTTACCTGAAAGAATTTAAATAATGAAATTCTATATTTTGACAGTTTAGTAATTTCATATAAAGGCGAAAAAGAACATTATGAAGAACGTTATAATTATTTACAATTTTTATCACTAATAAGAATGGATTAAAACCTGTTAAAAAACGTCTTGAAACTGCTTCAAACTTCGACAATGAATATAGTCAAGAATTACAAAATATAAAAAGATCAATTAACAACAGATTTATCATAATCATGATTGAAATAACTAATATATCTGAATCCCCAACAACAGATACTATACTCGATAGATAGCCTAAATTTAATATAATCAACTGGAATAGTTCATATTAATAAATTATTATCCAATGAAAAACAAAAGCAAATCTCTAAGACTCAATTAAATTTAAAAGCAGGACAAGACATCAATAATTTGATTATTAAAAATCTCATTAATAGAAAAAAACATTATTTATAATGGAAAACTAGTACATGAAACACCTATACAAATAGACCAATGTAATGGACATATTCGCATAAACTTAATTGCTCAAGAACAAATTTATAAACAATTACAAAAAAATTCTTGAAGACAAAAGACATAAAATATGTCAGCCCCGAAATTTTTATTTATTTATTTTATTTATTAATTAAAGCATGATTAGATTAATTGAGTAAATTATGTTAGCATTGATTAAGTTGGCATGAATTAGAATGTGGTG
>JAOSBL010000212.1:11250832-11261396 GCA_027568915.1 Erythroxylum roraimae
TTAGCATAATTCAAATCCAATTACTGATCTAATAAGGCTTCAAAAATTCAAAATATGCCTCAAAATAAATAAAACAGGTTTGGGGTCCAACAAATGTGGCAAAATTGTGCCTATTGAAAAAATAAACAATGCAGAAAAAAATCTTCACTTCATACACTAATCATCATTTGCCTTCTATGATCGATCTTCTGCTTTAAGGTGTTTAGTATCATCAGAACAATGTCACTTTCCTTATTATATACATCCCATTTTCTTTTATGAAGCTATTATATATATTCACATTTGATGATATATACTACATATTGTTTTAAACTTCCTTGAATCTTGAAGATGACAAGTATGCCCATGGAGGAAGGAGCGATGTCACAACGGTCCGTAAAGAATTAGGGAAATCGATTATTTTGGAAAATTTGTCAATTCCACATATGTATGTCACTCCAATTTTTATTCGTTTAACGGTTTATTAATCTGACAATATCTAACTTCTATACTGATTATGTTTTAGATAAACTGTTTCGTACTGACAGTTCATCTGGAGAACTTGTCTTCTATACTAAATTCGACGACTCATTTACTGTATCCTCTTCAAGTTTAGCCGTAGTGGAAACATTGTTGCAAGAGGGTGTGAAAAACCCTACACCTAAGGGAAGAACTATTACTGTTTCAATTGGTGCCTTTGAAAGTGCAAGGACCCTTCTCAGGAATCCATACATCGGGGACTCATATACTTTTATAGACTTTTATATCACTTGGAATTCAAAAAAAATAATTATATCATTGTCATTTATCAATACAATCAACTGGACTCAGCTTCAAAGTTGATTTATTGTTGTATCTTTAAGAATTTGTCAAACAACCTCTCTACTAATTAAGGGTCAAGCTGCGTACTATTGAGTATGGACTGTTATTATTCTTGTTTTATGACTCTATGAATTGTTAAACTTCTAATTCAAAGCTCGTACTACTTAATATATCATATTATTATATTGATACAATTATTTAAATTTTTTATAATTGATTTTTGCAGTGTTAGTAAATATTAATGATTAATTAATACTACTATTTAACACTTAAATTATGTTGTGTGTGTTTTTTCGATAATACATTGTAAACATTCAAAAAAAATCTCCAATAAAACATATCTGAATTATGATAGATTATAAAAATGTTAGTTTAATAATTTTGGAAAATATCAACCCTTTGGTGAAGATTTATTAGGCAAATGGTCACCAAATGTGTTGCAAATTAGTGTGAACCATTTAGTGACGATTTTTAGAAATCGTCACTGAATGTGCAATTATTTTCAAAATTTGTCACCAAATGTTGATCTTTTAATGGTCACTTTTAGCGACAATGTCAAAAACGTAGCAAAAAACTAAACGTCTTTTTAGTGACGATTTTATATAATCGTCGCCAATTGTGAACCCTTTAGTGACGATTTCAAACATGGGTCACCAAATTATGGTGACGATCTCTGAAAAGCGTCACCAAAAGTTCATTTAGCGACGAATTTCTGAAATCGTCACCTATTGTGAATCATTTTGTGACAATTTTCGGTAATTGTCACTAAATGTTCATTATTTGGGGGCGATTTTTGTCATTCCTCAAGAAATGTTGTTCTCTTTATGATGCTTTTTTAGTTAGTCATTAAAGGCTTAATTTTAATGACGATTTAAAAAATCGTCGCAATATGATAACTTTTACCGACGATTTTGCGAATGTTGCAAAAAAAATGTAACTAAATGTCTACTTAGTTGTAGTGCAATTGCCAGGACTTCTCAAATAGTTTCCATGTCCGCAAATTCTTTGACCAAATGACTTCCATAACTTCTAGTATTTAGGTTTTTTCACTTTTTCGTCAAAAACAAAATTTATCTTCTCTCATTTGGATGAATATATGGTACGCACGCTTGGAGTTTCTTCAAAGTGCTAGTGTGAGTAAATGTGCAAGTTTACTACTAGATTTTACCATGTAAAATTATGACATTTAAGGTTCCCTCAGAGATCCAAAAATTCCACGAAGTGCTCTTGTGCGTAAGATGCGCACGATTCGTTCCAGCTTTCACCGTTTAAATTTACATGTAAGGTTGAGGAAGATGCAAATGCATCGTAAATGTACAATGTTTTACGGAACCCCTTAAGACAAAAAGTTAAGAAATTGTTTAGGAATTTAAAATCAAGGAAAATGAAGCACCCAAATTTCGTTAGCAGCTGGAGTATAACCAAATTCAAGAATACGAGACCTTATACGGCAACAAGAGGAGAGAAAAAGGAATTACAGAAGAAAATTTTATACGTATGATATACATAATGGAAACGGTGCTCTGATTACTCTTTCTGATTAGTACTTTCACTCCATTTATCAATGGCTTGCAGCACCGCCTGTTTAACAACCGGAGCATCAAAGCTTTCATTTTGTGTTGCGTTCTGCAAAGTCAACAACCTCATCGCTATTAACTTTTTATCAAAACTTACCTCTTTGTTATTTCTTTTTTACTTTCAAGCATTTCCTTAAGTAGGTCAATAGGCAGCTGGTGGCCAGACCTGCTATAAGGACAATACGTGACTCTCTACAGAGCTAAATCAAGGAACAAGACAACAAGACTAACAAAATGATTTAAAAGTTCGTAACTTCATATTGAGGCAAATAAAACAGAAGGAAAGAGCGATCCAAAACGTGTGGTCGGTGAATGGTGGATAAAATTCCTATAGGCAGATAAAAACAGATTATGAAAATGTATAAATGGTGGATGACCTATTAGCTTGTAGCCACATGGCCTGGAATCAAGGACACGTGAATAGTAAGTCATACGGGGATAGGTTTTCAAACCGTTAAACTCATAAGAAGAGATTTTGTCATAACTTTATTGAATCTCACCTCTCCACCAACTGCTTGTAGACGAAAAGAGTCTGTACAAGAAACCCTAGCTTCCAGCACATTAAGGCCCAGTTCTTCAAAGGCTTCCAATATGGTAACCAGCAATCCCGGACAACTGCTGTCCGAAAAAACATCTATCATAAAACCCTTTTCTAGGGTTTCTACTGTCACCTGTAAGGAAAGGAAAAACAATGAAATATCTTGTGCGCAATAAAGAAACAAATTGAAGGAAAGGAATAGAACTTAATGACATGTTGGTAGTTGGTGGTACCATAGGCAATCCATTTGTGCTGGTTGAAGTCTGGGCAGCTGCTATATTTTGATTAAGTTTATCTAACTTTTGTTTCAGCTTTTCAATGTACTTGGATGCGTCCACTATAATTGAGGTTTTGTTGAGCTGCAACATGCAAAATTATATGTAAATCCACCATTGTCTTCTATGCCTCTCATCGTCCGTTTATCTATATGAACTAAATTTATAACCATATAGAATCTGCAGATTCAGATTTATTTCGATCATTATTAAGATACAGGTCTGCTATAGGCGAATCAATTTCAAATGTATCTGTTAAGTATTGACTAGGAACTTGTTGTCGGGCTAGTTGAATTTACAGGGATGTGACTATATATGATAGAGTTCACAAAGTTTCTATGCTAGAACTAATTAATAGGAGAAGACTGCTGTTGTGTGATTGTTTCCCTTCAGATTTGTAGTTATATATTCAGTAGCAGAATGTGATGAGGAATCAAGTGCGAACTTAAGATCTACTGATAGGCAGATATGATTGATGCTTTACATATAAACTAAAATACTGAATAAAGAGATAGGAAAATCTGAAGGCATCAAATGAAGGACATTACAGATGACTAAAGGAAGCAGCCAACTAAATCAAATTTAAAACAGTAACATCAAAGGAGAGAGAGGAAATGAACAGAAGGCAGAGGTGAAACTGAAAAAAAGGAGCGATATGTAAATAGTCTTGCTCAAATTCACAATTCCATGCAAAGGAAGCGTTTAACTTTCTTCACGAACTGGGAAAGAGGAAGCCAATGAAAGCAAAAGTTCAGAGATTAAAGCAATTACAGCATGAGAGTTGGTAATGGAACGAAGAAGTTGCAGTTTCTCATGCAGTGCTACTCTCTTTTTCTCCCTAGAAACCATGGCCAATTCTTCTCTGTTTCTATGTTTCAGCTTTCTCTCGTTTATCTCCTTTGCCCTCTTCAATTATTCTACCAACTCTGAGACCTCTCGGAGGCTTTATAAATAGGAGATAGCAAATCTATACGATTCTTCTGTTCTGCGTCTACATGACTGCTCAGCAAAATATTAAATATAGATAATTATATATGGATTCAAAGGTTATCCAAAATCTTAATTTTATTAAATAAAAAATATTTTTAACTATTTATAATAAAGTTGGTGATGGATGACAACTAACAATCGGTCACAAGAACTATATATTTGTGAAATTATTAAAAAGTTAATTATGAACTAAAAAATATAAATCTGTACACTAAAAATACATTGTTCAAATATTAACATTATAATTTAGCAATTTAAATAGAAATTGTTTTCAACCTTGAAATTAATTCATGATGAAAAGTTTTGATTTTGATTAATCCATTACTTTAAATAAGTTAGAAGTACAGCTCTTTAGAATTTTGAGGCTAGAGCTTTGCCTCCCGTAAAGAACTTATCCAGTTCGAACGGAAATTAGTTTGGGTGTGAATGATTTCAAAGTGCGTTCTCATAGTTGAAACTCGCCTGGGACAACTTGTAGGCAACCAAATAAAAAAGATAGAAGTAAATCACTCAAATGAACTGTTACATATTGGCTATCAAAGTGTGATTTTAGGAAAATGTAAGCATAAGTTAAACGAAAATAGGGAAACAAGGTGAAGGAAAGCGATCGATGATGGAGAGGGAAATTAATGCGAAAAATGAGCATCGAAAGAAAAGAAAAAGATTGGCTGTGAAATTGGGATGCCTCCAAACACTCCTCACGGGGGCTAGCTCCTTCCTCGTCCTCTTCTCCCATCTCTTGGACAAGCCGTCACCTTTTGTCTTCTCTATCTCACCACACGTGCCATTTAACCTTCGCCAATATCTCTTCTAATAAGTACGACAGGGACTCATTATTCTGTTGCCCTCGGAAATTGAAATCATTATATATCATATCTAATATTTAGGTTTTTTTTTTGGGTTAGAAAACACAAAGGAATTGTCTTAATATAAATTCTAATAGCTGATATATTTGACTTTAATTTTATGATGACGATTATTTATAATATGAAATTAATTAAAATATTGCCAATTACATGTCTATGTATGTTTCTTTCATAAATGACATATCTTTTTAATAATAATTTTTATTAACAATATAAATGCAATGATATGGCTTTTATTAGAATAATTTTACATATCCAAATATGATTGATTTCACAAATGTTTTGCTCTTTCGATGCTCTAATTATAATGCATTTTGTAGTAATATTGCCTTTATATTAATCTCAATATATAATATAAATTGTATTTTAATTAGGTTTCTCAAAATTGTGAGGAGAAGAGTGCATCTCTTATAAAAAAAAATCAAACTAAAGGTTCTTAGTCTTCTACATATTTAACAACATGCACTATGCATAATAGAGATACGAACAACATATGGAATGGAAAGAAATTCTAGAAATGGACCAATATGACTCTCACTTGATTTGATTGTCCATTATATCGGTATTAAGATATACAGTGACAGAGCCAAAAATTTAAAATAGGAGGGCCCAAATATTTAAGTTTTTAAATCTTAAGGGGCTCAGTGCACCACTGAACTCTAAATAACTATGTTCTTATATATATATAATATTTAATTTTTATAAATTTTGGGGGGCCAGTGGTGCATGTATCTTCGTCTATGAAGATATATATACATGAGGTAATCTCCCCCTAATTAATCACTTTGATGAAAAATACCAGCAAGTCAAAAAGAAAAGTTAAAATGACCATCGAAATAAGTAGATGTATTTCAGATATAATACAAATTAAAGCCACACATTCTCCCATGATAGTGTCACGAGATGGTATCTATGTATGAACATGTATTTATCAATAAAAGTTGAAATGCAAGTTTTGGATATATAGTTAGCTCTCGAGGACCTTGCTTCCAAGATTGTCTAGTTTGTGCAGGGACAAATCATGTACCCAGCTATTCACATGTGTGCCCATTAATCATTACAACAAAACAATACCCTCCATACGCACCCTCTGCTCAAACCTTGTCTCTTGCCTTCCTCATATCACGTTGCTCTTCCTACACTTTGGTAGACTCCAGAGGTGAGCCTATAGCTACCATTTGTTTTGATTCCTATATGCACAAAATTCACCGTGTACATAATTAGGTTGCTTACTATATATTTATGCTATAGTTATTGCATAAGGGCGTTCCAGTTCAGGGTAAATGGATTAGTTGCTGATTTCCCTACTTTTAAATCTTAATTACAGGTTAAATATCACATAGGACGCTATTTGTGTGTATTTGTTACTGATCTGTACCCTATAGATGCATATACTCCGCCTGCAGCCAGCCACCCGATCCGTGATTCTAACATGTGCCTAGCTAGCTTATGCAGACCAGAGAGTAATTAAAACACTTATGTCGTCATACATTTCGGTGAAGTTTTCTTTTTAACAAAAGATTAATTTTAATGCATTCATAGTTGAATGAGAGATATGAACCACTTGCAAGATGAATCAGATTTCGATAAAGCTGAACTTCAACAATTTGTCAAAGTGGGTATGACTGGATGTTTAATTATGGTAATGATAGTGAAGCGAAAATGAAGAAAACTACAACCTAACCAGATAAGCAATTATTTGTCTTGATGCTTCCAAAACCTAGCGACAAGTAGTGATTCATTTACACAATATAATTGGTACGTTCATTTCTGTTTCGTCCGTGTCATGATCAAGGTACATTATCTGGATTTTGTTAACTTATTGTCTAGTCAATAATAGAGGTTGCAGCAAATTAGTTTAGGCATTACACTATTACTCGACCACCACTCTAAACGAAGTAATAATAATAGAGCTAGTTTCATACAAGGAAAATGAGCTCCAATTGACATGGAAATCCTTCGTGTTATATACCTATAAGCAGATGGATAAGCAGTGACTTGTCTGCATGAATTTTCTACATGGTCGAAGTTCCAAGTAGTAGAGAAGCACTTTATTTTCGAAAGTTTTGTTTGGCTTGGAGAATTAGAATTAGAATTAGAATTAGTTTTGAAAATTTTAATTTAATAAGTAAATACCAAGTTTGTGATAAAGGGGTAATAGAATTATAACTAACAATCTCAATTCCCATTCTAAGAATGATAATAATGGACTTATTTGGTTGTGAAGCACCTACAAGAAATTAATAATAGCCTACAACTGAAATCTATGCACTTCTTCTTCTTTTTCTTTTGGTACAAGTAGATGAACCCTTAATTCTCACAATTAACACGTACTTTGATCATGTGAAGAAACAAATAAATACTGCACTTTTCAAGGTCGAGCCATAGGACATTCCAAGAAAGTTGGAGATGTTGAGAAATTTTGTTTAGGAATAATGCAATCCCAACCGAATCCATGCATTTGGATGATAAAATAGGTTTTACTGCATGATAAATATTCCAAATCGTTGAACAATTTAAAATGATACACATGAGTGAGCAAATATAGCTAGGCTAAACATTTTTGTTTCAATTTACTATAATGCCTTGCAGTATACGTACACACACCGGTGATCATAGAAATGGCAATTTGATGTGAGCTCTGGACCTTCTGGTAGCGCATTGCTGAGCTGTACGCGTTTTAATGTCGATATGTATCTTCATATCATGTGACAAAATAAAAACAAACGAAACAAAGTAAGCGAACAACACCTTAGGCCCCAATAATGCAAGGGAAATTTTGTAACGTATGCAGAAATGTTGCTCGTGACTTCACAAATATTTACTTCAAAAGTAGAAACAAAACGTCTCCAAAAGATGACAATAGCCACTTAACAAAGACTTTGTAATTATTTGATAATTAAATATTCCCATGAGGGACCTGGCGGCAGCACATCATATCTGCATTACGTGGAAATATAATTAATATTTCTGGTTCCTCAAATCAAATTAGTTGATTAATCAATCCAAACGTGTTCTCTCTTTACTTATTATTACCTTCTTCTTCTTTTTTTTTTTTGCTCATACATAATATAATCTAATATTTTCTGCAGGCTATTGTCGTGGAATTCCTAGACTTGTGCTAGCCAAAACCTCACGTGAGCTTAACTTTGGGAAGGTACATTCACATGCACATGTGATAATGGAAACAATGCTTATAAATGTATAAAGTGATAAGTGACTTTGCTGTGTACCCAGAGAAAGAGAGGTGACCTGGCTGGCAACCTAGAATCTTTAAAGGAGCGATATCATACATATATACTAGAACAAGAAAGATAAGTACTTTGCTTTCATATATTGATGATGATATATATTAAACTAATTTAATCATACGATGATCACTATTAAGTATGAAACTGATTTAACTTGACTCTTGAAAACCAAATTAATAATAAAATGCCAAGCATACGTCATTAAAGTAGAGAGCATTAAAACCCTTCGCTGTCAATGAGAAACATAAGTAAAAACATAGTAATTATAAAGATATTGTACTATAATTAACTCGGATAGGATTAAGTTTTTGATGAGATAGAACAAGGAAGAGTCATTTTCATTAACAAATCATAGGGGTCACTTCTGTTGGTAGGGACTTTCGGATTCTAACTTTTAATATAAGATCTACAAGCTGGCCTACTATAAAGTTATATATAAGCTTGATGCATGCTTAGAGCAGAGGGCTAAAAGTTTCCAAACGAAACAAAAGTAAATGCTCTACACCTTTTTCTTTTTTTTCTTTTTTTATATTGGGAGTGATTTAGTTCTTCTTCCAGATACTAGGATTGCAATCATAAGATAATTGTTCGTTTTCGTTATCCAAGTTTTGTACTCTCTCTCTCTATCTCTCTGTATACGTACGCTAGATATATGTTAACTGACATTCAATATGGACACTGACCACAAGGTGGCATCCGATTAATGCGCGCAAATACGATTAGTTCGTGTTGTTATGTTATGCCCAAGTTCAATCAAGAAACGAAACTTGTAGCCAGTCCATATTTCAAGTGAGCTGTAAGACGTGAACATTTGAATGTTTGAGAATAGCATCCATGGAAAGGCGTCCTAAAGATGTTCTAGCTAGTCCGTGTTGAGTATGTAGTCTGCTACCCCACTGATTGTGACAACGTTCTGGAAGTTTTGGTCACAGGAGGACTATTGTTAGAATCAAAATGATTTAAGGATCACAGGAAAAAAGATTGCGGGAAAAATATATGGAGCAAATGACACGATACTGACAACATTCTTGTCCCTTCTTAATTCACATGTAAAGAAACCGGCCAAACTCACTCTGGAAACAACCAAAAGCCGCGCAAAATGGCAGAGAGAGGAAGCCTGCCGAGGACCGTTCAAGAGGTTGTTTTAAACTATTTGCGTCTGTTTGTTGATTTTTGGATAGTACAGGAAGGGCAGGACGATTACGTTCTGGCTCCATGTCCTGCTTTGGCTTATGCTGCACAAAATGGGATGGGTTTGCTGAGTTGTATAGTTGGCGTGGTGAAAAGGTGTTTCTCTCCAATATATAATTATTGATAGATTTAACTTCGCGGTCCAGAGAATAACACTTCTTACAACGCAAATAGCCTCTTCAATAAGTTTCACAATATTATATTATACCTATTAATGGAGATTGCCTACTCCTCATTCTTTTCACTTTTACATTTCATGATTAGACCTCACCCAAATCAGACTTAGTCGAATTTTAATGCCAATTAACTATTAGATTTAAACTTAGAGTAAAAATATATAATAACTATTCAGTGAATGTAACTCCAATTTATTCAATATATATGTTTTTTAATATAATAAATGTTTATTTTTAAAAATCAAGATTAATTTACAAATATCAAAGATAGTTAATGGTATTAAATATAATTATTTCAGAAGTTTTACGCATTAAGTATCGTCCAAAATTAACGAATCCTTTTATTTGATTTTTATGTAGCTAATATTTTATTTAATTACGGAATCATGATTATTTATTTAAGTTTGACATTAAAATATTTCTAATTGATGGGTAAAAGTATTTGCAATTATCCCAATAAAATAATATTTAATGATGAAAATTGAGTTAGTTTTTCAACTATGTTTATTTCTCTAGACTTTTAATATAATTGTAGTGCAAGGATTTAATAAATAAAAGAAAATATACTTAAAAGAAGGTTATTATACCTATTGACATATCAAAATTGAATTAAACCTTACAGAATATTAAACTGTTATTATAACCATTAGAACATAATATAGAAAAATACAATAAGCATTTTAAAAAAGTGATTTCATATAAAAAATATTTTCACAATTTTCAATGTCACATAATTCATATAGAAATTGAACATGGTTAAATTCAACATAAATTCATATATTGTGAATAATTTTTTTCAATAATGAATCTTAATTTATTATAAAAATTCTAATCAAATATTAAGAAAATAAAATTTTCAAACTAAAGGTTCTTAGTCTTCTACATGTTTAACAATATAC
>JAOSBL010000212.1:11333070-11344044 GCA_027568915.1 Erythroxylum roraimae
CAATGTAGTCGATGTGGATTTGTTTTTTTTTTTGGTTCAACGCTGTAATAATTAGTGAGTTTTAAAAATATGCAGTTAGGGAATTAAATTAATGTAGAGAAGAGCAATTGAACTTTTCAATCTAAATGATGAGGACAAGCCTTTCAACATTTGAAAACTTTGCAAAGAATTCAAGGATCATGATGCCAAACGTCCGGCTCATGATCTCCTTACAGCTAATACAGCCAAAGGCCGCTGACAGATAAAAGTTGCACGGGCCGCGCACATCTAAAATTTCACGAGAAGGTAATGTAAATTTGACTAGAGATAATAACTCATTTCAGATATTTTTGAAAATTTTATGTTTGTCAATAGCTTAACTGTACGAAATGCTTGCTTTTTTAGAATAACATAATAAATAAAAAAGATGTTGACAAGTGATTCTCATTTTATTACTTTTTAAAAAGATTTAAAGATAATATAAAAATTTTAAAAGATTCAGTACTAAATAAAGCATTAATTTTTTAAATTAGTCGTGAGATTTTTTTCATTATAATAATTGAATCATTAACTTTTAAATTAATTATGTTTTTTGTCATTATAGCAAACTTTAAATATTAATAATTCTATTGAGTGGCAATTTTGCCATATTTTTAATATTTAATTATGGCGTGTCCTGTCCAGTGTCCACCACTTGATAAATTATGATTGAAATAAAAAACTTCTGGTTTGTGTTTCCTTTCGGTGTTTGATTCTGAAGTATTTTAATATTCCTCTGTTAGGTAGTGACGTAAATTAGGTCAAAATTGATATGTTTATTACTCAACCTCAACGCGCATGGTTGTTTAAAGTACACAATCTGTAGGGCAATTGGGTTTATCACATTTTGTATTTGTATCATAATCCACTGTCTTTCCATCTGGAACTGTTTCTTCATCTTTAAAATACTGGCACCAGCACCACACGACCTAGCTAATGCCCTCAAAGTAAGCATCGAGGAATGCACTATTATTGGTAAAGAAATAACAAGTTGAAGCCAACAATAACCCCCAACATCTTAGCGTCCAAGTTTTGCTATTGCACGCATCTATTAAACAGTCTACGGTCCAAGTCTCCAAATCTTGCTTTGGCCAAAGCATTGACTCTGCTCTCGAGAACATTAACTTGTTCTTCCTTGGTTGCTGGAAGGACTAAATAATTACTTAAATGATCAGCTTCTCAAAGAGTACTGTTGCATGCGAATACCAACGTCAAATTTCTATGATCAAAGGAAGCACTTCTTTTTTTTTCCTCCCCCAAGCATTGGTTTAAGGGTGAAGTTTGCCATTGGCATTACCAAATAATAATAATAATAATGTGCACAAAATTCTAGCTTCATGGATTTTCCCAAATAGTTGAAGGAATTCACGTTTACAATCAAGTCTATCTAAAAATATGTTTGTCATCCTAAATGGATAAAGAAACAAGCAACGCTTAAAATGGGACGTAAGAGTAAATGATAATTACAAGGAAAGTGATAGGGTTTAACATACCCTCACTTTCCTTTTTTCTTTTCCATGTTACAGAAAAGAAATGATGGAAGCTGTTGTTTTCCAACAGTAGCGCAGAAATTAACAGTTCACAGGAATATGATTCACTCAAAACAAAGGCATATTCTTGAGGTCTCTCATTGATTCTCTAGAGATGCTGTAAGGAGAGAACTTTTAAATTGCTGATCCTGAAACCTGAATTTGACAATTTAAGCATTTATAATAAAATGTCCATTAAGGCTGATGCTAGGATGTCAAACGGAATGGACTATATTCCAATCTTGTTAAAGTTTCTTTGAGCAATGAATCCCATAACTATAAATTGAGATCGGACAAGAAGGTGGAGAATGTTGGCCAGGATGAGGAGTTTCCAAGGAACCACTAGGTGAATGATTCCCATATATTAAAGAGCCTCTTTAAAAAAAGTTCAAAAGAACAATATTCTAGGCATTGCTTGTTATATTTGCCAACGAATAAGCCACATTTCCAGTTATTCCTGTCAATTTAACACAGAATTTTTCCAGTTAATATCGATTATGACATGCTTAACTTTTTTGTACAGTTGATCCAACAAGAGGTGACGCATATGTCTTATCTTATCAACTGGAAAACAGACTTAGATCTGAGATTCTAGAGGCTTAAGCTTTTTGAGTTGGAATTCTTACCACTCCTGCTTCAAAAAGTAGGAATTTTTATGTCTACTAACGAGGTTCCTGTTGATAATTGGAAGTGTCTATGGATTCTATTCTCCTTACAATTTTCTATCTTTGGGTGGAATGATTCCTGTAAGGTCCACGAAGAAAGTAAAATGACATGCGTGATAGCTTATTGACGAATGCCATTTCAGATATACACTGATTTTGAGCAGAAAAAAGCTTGCACCATGATATTTGTTTGCTCAAGTCAACTTCACGCCAACGTTATCCTCTATCAATTTCAACACCTCATTTCATTTTATCTTTTCTTTACTTCAATCATCTATCTCTCCATTATGCTACTTGTATAATCATTTATTACAAGTAATGGTCAATTTAACGAGTCGTAGTTTGTTACGTATCTCTTATGTACTAATTAAGCAGATCACCCTTTCTTAGTTTGAGCTTACACGCAATTTGTATAACTTGGAATAAATCAGAACCATTTCCTTACCCGGCCTTTTTCTTTTCTTACAGTTGTAGATGTTTTGTTTAGTTCCCGATCAGGAACTTGGAAGGAATCACTTAATCCAAGCAATAAAGTAAGTTGACGCTTAATAAAAGGATCAGAGAAATGACATATTTATATAAATATATGCACACGCGTACGTTATTGTTTATCGGTTGTTATCTTAATTGTATGGTTAGCAAAGCTATGTACCTATATTGATTTATTAGAAACGGGTGACCCATGCGTTTAATTAAGAGCACACTTCAATTGGAAAATTTTTTCATTTGCCATAATAATAATAATATATGCACAGTCACCAGATGCATACTCACCCATTTCATCATTTTGTCTTTAATAAAGAGAAACAGTAGATCAATTAAACAAAACTATATATATTGGAGGGATTGAATCTAAATAAGTGTTCTTATTTTTTAACTAATCAGTTGCAGAAGAACAAAATGTTGATGGACGAGACTGACAGGAAGAAGATACCGACTTGAAGGGATTAGGCATATTAACTCAGACACGAAACAAAAACTGCTGATATATGTGTATTTTTTTGTCAGTTAGAGAAAAAAAGTAGATAATCTAATTTTAGAAACAGATGTATCATGAGAAAGATAAATTCTCTTTATTTTGGTGTCTAAATCATTACAAAAGACGGTTATTTACATATGAGATTTTACCATAACATAAAGGGGAATCATACCCTTAAATATAACATATGTTGCCTACTCTTTTAAACGTTAGATACGATAACATTCCCTGTAAACTCAAGGTGAAAAGAAGCTGGACGTCTTGAATTTGGAAATGGTTTCTTAAAATTGCTAAGGTGAATGTGATTTAGTGAAAATGTTTACGATATGAAACTGTAATGGAATAGGAACAAGTTGGATAATGCTTTGAACAAGATGATATCACTTAAGGAGACAATCAATCTTTATATGTTTGGTATGCTCATCAAAGACATAATTATGAGCTATTTGTATGGTATTGTGATTATTAAAAAGGAGAGGAATTGAAAGAGAGAGAGAGAGAGAGAGAGAGAGGAAATACATTTACCTTGAAGCAACCAACATAATTAAAAGATCTTGGACATTGTGCCTATAAGAACTCGGTATTTTAATTTCATGCTGAAGTGAGAGATAATTGTTTGTTTTTTATTGTGTCATGAAATGAGGGATGTACAAGGAAGAAACAATAGTTAATGATGATCAATTAGATCTCCATCCTAGTCAACATCAAACTATGCTTATAATTTTAATGGAGATAAATGACTAAAGTGAAGACAATGAAAGATAATACCTTTGATGTGATTAGGATATGAAGAACATCATATAAGTGAGTAATATGAGGAGCTAACATGAATTAATTGATGATGTGAACAACATCAACAATTTTAAGATGGAAGACAATTAGGTATATAAAATTGCCAACTAATTTTGATGATAAAAGAGTATCATCATTAAGAAGAGTCCTATTAGTAGCTCAAAGGTGAATACTGAATTCGAACAGAGTGTTAGTAGTCTTGGTGTTAATGATACCAACGTGAGTGATAAGATTTATAACATATTTTGCTTGGATAGATAATATCTAAAATTTATCAGATGAAACTTAATATCCAAAAAATAACTCAAACTATTGAAATCCTTTATCTCAAATTATTAATGTAGAAAGAATATGAGAGTAAAAATATCCCTAATTTTTTTCATCAATAATTATCATGTAATTGCCCTATAGGAGAAGAAGAATGCATATTTGAGTCATTTTATAAATGAATAAGATATGATCATAGAAGCTAGCCTAATAAAAGAGCTAAATTGGATAAATCAAGATTAAAAAACTTGTTTTAGTCCATATAGGCTTTGCGAAGGTGCCCACGTTTATTAGATGGATAATTATAACTAGGTGGAGGTTGTATATATACTTATTAAAAGATCACCATTAAGGAAGACATCTTTTTACATCCATCTGAAATATAAATTATGTTTACTGGTAGCAGTTGCAATGAGACTGCATATTAAGGTCAAACGAGCTACAAGAACAAATGTCACTTTATAGTCAATGCCATGCTCCTAGATAAATCCTTTAGTAACCAGTCAGGCTTCGTATCGCTCAATTGATCCATCAAATTTAGTTTTAGTTATGTATACTCATTTATAATTAACAATAGATCTGTTTGGAGGTAAATCAACCATGTTTCAAGTATGAGTGCTAGTAAGTGTCTGTAGTTATTTTATTATTGCTTTCTTCTCTGTAGAGGTTCAAAACTTGTCTTGCGATGGGTGTGAGGTTTATATAAAGATATTAAAAGTGAATACACTTAAAAATCTCGAAGTAGAATAGAAGGATAACTTACTTGATTAATACATCAAGGAAAAAGTTGAGTAAGAAGTTATGATGAATGATTAGATGAAGAAGGATCATTTGGAAGAGGTGGTGGATCCATAGATGAAGAAGTAATGAGATGAAGCATAGGTTGTGTCAAACTATTAGAACTACTATAAAATGATCTTGCAAGAGAAATATTAGGAAATAAAGTTATGGTGGAATCATATAAGAATTGATGAGAAAGTTTATTGATGAGAAATTTTAAAATACTTGAAAATATCTTTTGTTCCTAGAAGGTTACACATGAAAGATACAAAGTCTCTAGTATAAAGGATCCTAACACCTATACTTTTTATACTATATCTTTTATCTTAGGAAGATATATAATCATACTCATGTAATAATTTGGTATATTTATGTGGTTAAAGATGAATAAAATAACCACTATCAAAGACATTGAGAGTTCAATAGTCAGTAGCATGATTCTATTAGCATTCATAAGCAGAGATGTTACCTATGACTGGAGTATGGATATGATTAATAGTATAAATAGCAATAAGAGTAACTTCTCCCTAAAAGGTTTTTGGGTAAGAAGAATAGAAGAGAAGAGCTCAAGTAACATTGAGAATGTGTTTATATTTTTGTTTAACTTTACCATTATGTTGAAAGATGCCTAGATAAGATCTTTAAATAATATTTTTCTGATCAAAAAAGGGTGAAAGTTTATCTTTATATTATATAACAATATCATTGCATAGTATTTGATTTTAAGAAAAAGATTGAGTTTAAACTATAGTCACAAAGGTTAAATAGATAGAAAATAATTTAGACCTATGGTGCAGGAGATAAATCCATGTATATCTAAAAAATTAATCGACAAATGTCATATAGCATCATACCCATACTAGTATGAAGAGCAGGTCCCCAAATATCAAAATAAATTAAATTAAAGGAACCAAAGAGATAAAATCACTACTAATAAAATATAAATTGTAAGTTTAGAAATTGTCATGTAATACAATCAAAGTTTTTTAACTTAACCTAACCAAAAGAAACACTAGGAATTAGTGATCTAAGTCTAATATTGTAAAGATGACCAATATGAGAGTGTCATAAATGAGATGTAACAGCACCGGTAATAAGTTTGAATGGTAGGTAGAGAGAAGTAAGTTCAAATAGTCATCCAATCTTAGGTCATATCCCAGGGATTTTATCTGTTTATGAATCTTATGTAGTACATCATGACTAAGAAAAAGTAAGCTAATATTGAGTTCATATAATTCACCAATATAAATGAGATTTAAGGAGAGTTTAGGAACAATAAAACTATTAGACAAAGAAAAATTTAGGTGTTGAAAAATGCTTATACTTTGAACATATAAAGTAGAATTATTAACGTTATGGGCAATATTTGAAACAGAAAAGGTTTTTATGAAACTAAATATGGAAGAGTTAAAGGACATACAGTTATATTAAGTAAAATGAAGGTACCATAAAGAAGTGCCTATATGATAAAAAAAAAGTAGGAAAGGAAATATTACCAAAATCTGGTTAAAGTTGTTATAGAAGGACCTGAAGATCTTTCAAGGAGAATTTAGGAGATGTAGATGTATTCTCTATTTCATCCTTTATGGTAACATCAACGACAATAGGCTGAGAACACTTGAAAGAATTACCTTGTTTAGAGATGTGATGACTACTTTGTTTATAGTATGCAAAATATGTTCTTCTTATCTAAGTTCTAAGAGGTAAAAGTTTGATAATAAAAGGTCTAAGTGACAAGGAAAATATCAATAGATGGAATAGATTTCTCCACTTAAAGGATGTTGAGTTGGTTCTCTTTCCTAATAATTTATTTTATTATAGTATCAAGGCTTGATAGTGATCCTCTATGAAGAAGATATCTTCAAAATGACTCAAACTTGTCTATAAGAGACATCAATAAGTGCCAAGTATGCTTTCGATCATGAATATTGGAAAAGATAGTGGCATCTTATGTATTAGGTTAGGCCCAGTAGGGTCTCTAAGTGTCAACTAATCCCAAAGTGCTTGTAATTCAATCAATTATTATGTATATTTTAGCTAAGTTATTGTTGTTGCATACATTATAGTTGTCTATAAATCTAAAATTGATTGACATCATTAAATACATAATAAAAACCTTTTAGCAAATGTAAATTGCTTTGGCACAAGTAATGTGAAGCTATGTTACAATCTAATGATTCATACCATCTCAAGATATTAGATGTTCTATAAATATTTTTTTTTCCTCATCAGTATTCTGAAGCTATGTTACAATCTCATAATACATACCATCTCAAGATATTAGACGTTCTATGAATATATCTTTTGCTTAATCTCACCTTTAAATAGGTTTACATGTATTTCAATAATAATATGCCAAAAAAGTTCAAAAAATTGCATGTTTTTCAACCAATAAATCATAGTTAGATCTAAGGAATATATTGGTGAAGTTTGGAAGTATCTATAGTGTACATTAGAGAAATTTTTTTAACAAGGCTTTAAAATATAAGAAAATTTATAAACATGTATATAGAGTTAAAATTTGAGTAATTTAACCTAAAAATAAGTTCAAAACACCCAAAAATAGTTGAATTAGTTAATCAAAGGTCGGTCAACGAGTCTAAAATGAATAGGCTGAAATAATAATGACATAAGGTGCTAATATAAAAGATGAGTTGGTAGATAGTGAGACCAAGAACTGATATGCAATGACATCTATGATGATATAACAACTAACATGGTGCACATGAACCCTTTAATTGGTGCAACAAATGACTAAATGATTGGTGACACTATGTTAACCAATCAAAAGATGACATATGATAGTGATGTTGAGAGGACCTTTACATATTTAAATTGAAAGTAATGTTGTTTTTGGTTTAAATAATACAAAATGACGTAAGTTAAATCATTTTCTACCTTTGAATAATAAGAATTTTAAAATTGAATGTCCGACTTTTGTTAGCGTGTGAGGACATGTTTAGAGGAGTTAGAAGACAAATTTTACATTATTGTGATTGTCTAGATGAACAAAAGAGTTTGATATATATCAAACACTACATAGATGACCAAATTATTTTTTTTAAAAAAGTAAGAATCAAAAGATTGAAACACTACTCTTTTTAATTTTAAAAAAACTCTAATTTCATGTAAAAAGAGGGGGTTGAGAAAGAAAATTTCCTTGTATTTTTTTTGGGTAAAATTTCCTTGTATTTTTTAATATAACAATAGAGTAGTGTGTTATTTATGTGTGAGATTTGACTGTAGAATTAGGGAGAATTATATCCCTAAACATACTCCATGATTGAATATGTACCTGACTTGCATATGTTACATACTTTTTCAAATGTTAAATATCTTAATACATCAAAAAATAACTCAATTTATTTTATCGGTCTCCAACAGACCAATGAGAAAAAAAAAAGAGTTTTAATCATAGAAAGTTTCACCTTAAAAATTAGGACAGAATCCCTATGTTTAGTGGTTAACATTTAGCTTGAAAATATATTTACTTTTGGTTCATGGCTGATGGAAGATAGTATGCTGTCTGTTTTATCAAGCCTCTTCCCTGTGGTTTCCTAGTTCTACATCCCTCAATCAGATACAGTAGATCTTGAGGGCTTCCTCAAATGAGGTGCAGTTGTTTTAGGAAAGGAACACAAACTCGAGGTAAATTAGAAATAAAAGACTAGAGATGCATGGTAGTTTTTTAGTTTTATTTTCTTTTGTCCATTAGGTGACCCAATATATCTATTAAGCTCTTCGTATTTTGCAGTTGGATGAACAAGGAAGTAATCCTCTTCATCAACAAGGAATTAAACTTTTGCAACTCCTACTTTGCCAAGTCAATATCTTTGTATCACGTAAGTAGATGCAAGAGCCATAAAACAACAATTTGAAACACAACTTTTTTTGGTCTTGCACAACATTTTCTCAACATGATTATGCTAGTATGATTCAACTAACTATATTGGTGATCCATATTGCAAATAATTCAGATAAATCTACACATAAATTCTATCTCAGCAATAGTGTCAAATCTGAGGCATCCTTATGATCATCACTAGCAAATAATTTTATTCTATGTATTGCTTGTTATATTTGGCAATGAAAAGCCACAAATTTCTTTATTCCTTTCAATTTAATGCAATTTTCAGTTGAATATCTAGGCCAACATGAAGTGCTCAACTTGTTTGATCAGTACCTTTGTAGTTGAGCCAACAATAGGTGACTAATATGCATCATCTTGTCAATTAACTGTTGTATAAAACAGAATTCGATTTCAGATTCTGGATGCTAATTCTTTTCGTGTTAGATTTCTTCCCACTTCTGCTCTAAAAATTAGGAATTTTTGTATACGTTTCATGGAGTTCCTGGTGATAATTGGAAGTGTCTACGGATTCTATTCTCCTTACAAGTTTGTATCGTCCTATGGCGTGATTCCAGTAAGGTCCATGAGAGAATTGAAATGACATGCATATGGACGAATCCCATTTTGGATTTGCGGTACAAAGCAGAAAAAGCTTGCACCAAATATGCATTGTAGCGGGAATATTTGTTTGTTCACCTCAACTTCATGCCAAAATTATCCTGTCAATTTCAACACCTCATGCCATTTTATCTTTTTCCTTATTTCCGATCAACTATCCCTACCTTATGCTATTTGGATAACCATTTATTATAAGCAATGGTCTATTTACCTAGTTGTAGATCGTCATATCTCATATATAAATAGGAGATCACCCTTATTATCTCGAGTTTACACGTAACTTGGAATAAATCGAACCATTTCCTTGCTGGGTACTTGTCCTTTTCCTTCTCTTACAGTTGTAGATGTTTTATTTATTTCGCAATTAGGAACTTCGAAGGAATCACT
Organism: Erythroxylum roraimae; assembly: GCA_027568915.1. Taxonomy (NCBI): domain Eukaryota; kingdom Viridiplantae; phylum Streptophyta; class Magnoliopsida; order Malpighiales; family Erythroxylaceae; genus Erythroxylum; species Erythroxylum roraimae. The sequence goes on from JAOSBL010000212.1 coordinate 11,342,956, forward strand.
TAATATAAGCAATTAAGCCGGTTGATGCTTGATCATTCACCTAAAAAGAGGGAAGATAAATGATATATTTATGTACATATATGCACACCCATCCGTTATATAGGCCAACCCCTTATTGTTTATCACTTAATTATTTGGTTAACATGATTAATTAATGAGAAAAATCTCATGTGCTGTCTCAATAATATTATCCTCAGTCCCGTGCGTCACCAGTTGAATACTCATCCCATTCCATCCTTTAATTTTTTATGAAAGACAAACATACAGTAGGACAATTGAACGACCATATACATTGGGAGGAATGAATTTAAAATAATAGATTTGCGTTTTGACTGGAACAAGATATCGACTTGGACTGATTAGGCATTTTAACTCGGAGACAAAACAAAAATCGCTGATATGTAATGACATTTCCTACAATCCAGTATTTTTTTATTTTTATTTTTGCGACTTGAGGTTATCTAGAACCGAAGAACATGAATGTTCAGAGACCAAACGGGCTTCATAGACTTTTTTTGTGTCATCTTCCAACATGGTTATCAAGAACTGTTTTCTACAAGAGTTTGTGTTCTATCATAGAAAACACGAGAAGTTTGTCTTTCTCAGGGTTCACAATAAAATAAAATAATAGAAAAGAGAAGAGTGCAGGTACATGTTTATCTTAATGTATGATCGGTTAGAGGAATTGGGAACTAAATATACGTATGAACAGGAGTTTGATTAGAGCAGAAAATAAAGGATTATAATGTCATAATTCCGTTTACAAGGTGGTTGGGGCCATATTTTCCTCTTAAGTGTGGTTTGCATACACATTAAAGAGTTATTACTTTTATAATAAGTGATTTAATTTAATTTAAATCAAATTGGTCGGGTCGGTCTTGCTAGGCCCAGGCCCAGACCCGGAATGGCTCGGCCCATTCATTAATGGTGACCTAATGGTGACCTAAATCTAGCAAGTATTGCTTATATAAGGTACTACTCCATTGTGACACAGGTACGATACTAGAACCCCACTTTTCTCTGTATACAGCTACCAAAACCCCTACCAAAATACTAACTTGAGCGTCGGAGGGGCCTGCCGGCAATCAA
>JAOSBL010000212.1:11359526-11373947 GCA_027568915.1 Erythroxylum roraimae
CTCTGTATACAGCTACCAAAACCCCTACCAAAATACTAACTTGAGCGTCGGAGGGGCCTGCCGGCAATCAACCCCCGACGTGCCTTTTGTTATTTTGTAGGTACTTCCAGCCACAATCACTTAGAATCATAGATCCAAACAACGACGTTCAGCCCCAGCAGATTCAGACAGAACCACAAATCATATCTTTGATAGTAGGATATGATAAGAACAAGTGAATCTTTACAAGTCTCTAATCTAGTTTCTATAAATACATATGTACATCATTTTTCAAGATTAACATAAAGGCAAAGGTTTATGATAATTTATTTGAGGATAATGAAGTGTAATACTATTTCACTGATTAAATTTGTGAAGTACATGGTCTAGCTTTGTAGTTTACATGATAAGCATGAAAAGGGAAAGCTTTGGATTATGATTATAATTGATAAGAACTGAATAACATTGATAGTTGGGATCATATTAGATCAGATATGTGTTATCAACCCCATTAAGTGAATGATTGGATGAGATTGTGAGCTTGTTTTGAAGTTGATGAAAAGTTGAAGCGGATAGAACTTTTTTTTTTGGTTACAAGAGAAAAGAGAAAACTAGATCAATGCACCGCTCTAGAGTACAATTGTCCGTGCGCATCGCTGTAAAGTTCTAAGCGGATAGAACTTTAGTCATTACATTAGCAATCTAATTCAATGAAGAAATATGCAAAATGTGGAGAGCTTTACAAGCAACCAAATCTCAAATAAAGTGGATATCAATCTCAATATGCTTGGTGCGAGCATAAGATACTAGGTCCGAAATGAGAAAAGTAGCACTAAGATTATCACATTATAAGGTAGGTGTAAGGTGAGACAATCCTAGTCCTCCAAGAAGTGAAGATATCCAAAATAACGTGAAAGAGACGAGGGCAATGCTCTTTTATTTATCTTTTGTGTTAGACCTAGCAATTCTAGGTTATTTTGTAGCACTCTAAAAAAAGAGATTAGGATTAAGAAATAATAGTAGCCTTTAGGACAACCTGCCCAACTGGTATTATAACAGGCTTGTAAGAAAAGTGAGGTTAACATGGTAAAATGAATTCCACAAGAGGTTTGAAATGAAGGTAACATATAATCTGTTGACTGTAGTCTATTGGATGTTAGTAGGGCACCATAAGAATTGAGAGACTTTCATAACAACAAATTGGATGTCAGGGTGAGTAAAACAAAGGTATTGGAGAACATCAATAGTGCTACAATATTCAATTTGATCAAGGAGTTGAGTGCTATGATTTTTGGAAAGTAAAAGAGTGGAAGTGATAGGTGTGAGTGTAGGATTGGATTTGTCAAAGTTTATACGGAGAAGAAAATCTTCAGTATATTGTGATTGATTAAGGAGGCTTGACTTTGATCCTAAAAAAATGATGGACGGGGCCTAATTTATGGAGAAAGAGGAGTTATGATTATGAATAAGTGAGCTAATGAAGAAAGAATAAAATATCATTCACTTAAACTAAAAGAAAGGTGGGGTGGGACAGGGTTTTATGAATGAAGAGAGAAGTATCATATTTAGAGGAAATAAATTGAGGTTAAGAAGCTTTTGACTTAAGTGATGAAACCAAACTTGAGGGGCTTATTTTAGACCATATAGGACTTTGTGGAGATTACAAACATAATAAGGATGATGCTAATTTGTAAAGCTAGGAGGTTGAGACATATAAACTGGTTCTTAAAGATAACCATAAAGGAAGGCATTATTTACATTGATTTGGAGAATGGGTCAGTTGCTAGAAATGACTAATGTGAGAATAATATGAATGGTGGTGGGTTTGACTAGTAAACTAAAGATATCGTTATAATTAATGCTTAGGGTCTAATGATATCTTTTGGCAATAAAGCGCACTTTATAGTACTTAATAGAATAATTAGGATGATTTTTATGAAAAAAAAGAAAATTACATCCGACAAAGTTGGGGTGTAGAGGAGGGGAAATAAGGTTCTAGGTATGACTGTAATGAAAAGCATTGAACTCATCAAGTATTGGTTGGCACCATTGGAGAAATTTGTTGACATAAATGAAAGATGTGGGATTAAGAACTTAAAGGTTATGTGTAATAATGGTGTAGGCGATATAATCAGGAAACGTATGTGGAGTACAAGTTTGATCACATGTACGTGTGATCTTGGGATGTACAATTGGAGGTAAGGGAGGTTGTTAAGGTAAAGGTTTTGAGTCTAAAACAGTGATAATGGAAGAAGAAAATGGATGAAAGGAAAAAGGTGATGAAATAATAGTAAAGTATAACAAGAGGAAAAGGTAGTGAAAGGAGTACTGGTGTAGGAAAATATATTTTTAAGAACTCGAACATGTTGTCAGATGTAAATTTTGGAGGTGTTATGATCAAACCAGTGATAACCTTTAAATTAAGGGGAATAGTAAAGAAAGACATATTTGATGGATTTCAGTAAAATTTTATTAGAATGGGTAAGGCCTAAGAAGGGAAAACAAGCATAACTAAAAATACAAAGAAGATTGGTCAGGTTTTATTTGAAAAAGTAGTTCATATGGGAATTTATAATAAAGAACATAAGTAGGTAAGGGATTGATAATATACACATCAGTAGAGATTGCTTTAAGCCATAAGTTTGTAAGAAAATAGGCATGAAGAAGGAGTGTGAGTGTTTTAAAATGCTATTTTGTTGAGGAGTATAAGGGCAAGGAGGTGAGGTAGTGAGCAAAGGCACATTTAATGAGTTCATGAGCTCTATTGCATTAAATTTTTTTTATAATAGTAGAAAAAAGATATTCAGTAATAGTTTTGAAAGTTTGGAAATGAAGAAGAGTGTGGGATTTTTAAGCTAATAGAAAATTCCATATAAAGCAACTCGATTTATCTATAAACATAATAAAATATTGATACTTAAAAAGAGAAGGAGATGGGGAGGTTCCCCTAATTCACAATGAATAAGTTATAGGGGTATTGTAGAAGTGTAAGAAGATAATGAAAATAACTTATTAATATTTTTTCCTTGAACATACGAAATGTAAGGAGTGATGACTTTGACTTAATGGGTAAACCATGAGAAAAACTAAAAAGTGTATAATGACTTGGATGACCAAAACATTGATGCTACAAATTAAGTGGAGTAAAAGTGACTGTGAAAGTAACTGAATTCTTGAAATATCAGGGAAGCTTCAATGGGTAGAGATTATTATGGATGAATCCTACAAAGAGCAATACCTTGGATTTAAGGTCCTTCACAATATAACCAAATGGATTAAATTCAATGAGATATGATTTATTAATAGCAAATTTAGCTATAGAAAACACATTTTTGGTGAGATAAGGAATAATAAGAATATTATAAAGATGAAGTGGATGAGTGTGAGTGGAAAAAATTTAAAGAATTAATAAAGGAAATAGGAAGAGTGTGTCTATTACCGATAACCACTTGGTTTGACCCTTCATGTCGTGCGACAGATTCCACAATTTGAGAATCAAGAGTCATATGAGTTGTGGCTCTAGTGTTTATTAACCATTATGTAATATTTTTGGAATTAAGTTAGGAAGTATTTATAACAGGCTAAATATTCATAAAAAAGAGTTTGTGTTGAGGTTATTGGCAATATATTGAGATCCAAATAAGCGACTACAAGATTTTGTAATATCAAAAGTGTTAGTGGGCAACCATATGCCCCATTTCAAACAAAATTGATATTATAGTTTGGACCAAGAAAAGGTGTTTTAGGTTCGGATTAGATATTTGATCTAGTTATTATAATTGGACTTTTAGGAAAAAAAATTTATAGGTTTTAGGAAAATGAGTTATTTATGGTTAAGGTGTAAAAGGATTATGGGCTAGTGGTTTGTCACTCCAGTGTCAGCTAGGCATATAGGTCTAATAAATGGGTGGTCCGTTGAGACCCATTAAAACTAGGGTATGCATTTGTTACAGATCCTTTTGTTTCGCATTCTTTATAGCAAGACCTCTCCTCGATGACGTATCACCCTTTAGCGTTATATAATGATGAGTCGCCGACATTTAAAGTTATAAGTGCCATCTTAGAACTAAGTAAAACATATATATTGCTTATAGAGAAGCCAATGATGCAAAGTTTAACAAAGGAAATAAGGGATCTTTAATGTTTAGTTAGTGATGAAGAACTCATATTCCATAAGAAGACCATTGAGGGTAAAGAGAACCAAGTCACCATCTGAAATTTGGTCTCCTATAGCAGTGAGGTCATTAGTTGTATTTGAGACAAGGGTTACAAATTCAGTGATGAAAGTTGGGCCTTTCGTAAGCATGTGTAGTTTTCAATGAAAAATGGAACCTAAAAAGTCAATATTGCAAACAAAAAAATATTTAAGAGTCACCCAAAAGGCTCAAACAGTAGGGCATTCGATAGCAAGATGTTCAATTGACTTTATGAGCGATGTGGTGAGGAATAAATACACAAGGTGATCAAATTTTTTCCATTTTTAATATTCTGGATAGGCAAATTAGAGCATAAGCTAGTTGTTGAAGATAGGGAGATGGATATATTTATGGATGTCAGAGGTGGTGAGGATGATTTATACCTAGTTACACTAGACAAGGTAATTAGTTAAACCTAAAAGTATAGTGAGAAAGTTTATGATCTAGTTGAATGGGAGAATTAGGGCATTGCTTTTTAACATTTTAATTGTTGTTCATTTGTCATTATTATGATTGTAGATATGATATTTGTGTTGTGATTTTGTGAATGTGTTGCTAGAATTTTGGTTGGTGTATTTGGTAATTTCTAGCATAAGTTAGATCAAAATTCTAGTGTGCTTAGCTTTAATACCATGATAATGTATTTGAGGATAATGAAGTGTAATGTTATTTCATTGATTAAATTTGTGAAATACATAATCCTTCATATATAGCTTTGTAGTGTACATGATAAGCATGAAAAGGGAATTACAATTGAAAGAGTTAGATTATGATTATAATTGATAAGAACTGAATAATATTGATATTGGGATCATAATAGATCATATATTAGTTATCAATACGAGAATATTCTTTTACAAAAAATAAAGGCTTTCTTTCAAATTTTGAAAAGAAAGGTTTTTTATTTTTATTTTTATTTTTATAGGTTAATATGATTAGGGGCTTTCTTCTAATTCTTTTTCAATAAACAAAATTGATTTTAAAGAGGAAAAATTGGGCTTTGAAAGAGAACTTGAACTTTTGGGAAACAAAAGTTAGACTTTGAAGATAAGAGTTTGGCCTTTTGAAAGGATAATTTTTATTAAGATTTAAGGCATTTATTGTATTCTCTCTATCTCCATATATCTTCTTTTTTTTATACATCCATATAATTAAACATAAGCCTCCAAAGTCTTTTGGTGAGCAATATGGTGTTCATGGTTTGGATGGAGCTAATTCCTAACCCCCACTTGTTTCTTTGGAGTGCAAACCTCACTCCATTTCGTCTTGGTTTTGTGAGTTCTTCTTATGTTCTTAGACCAAAGAAAGTTGCTAAATAACTTGCGTATATATTTTGAGATAAACCTTGGAAAATTCAAATGAGCAGCCTAGTAGGTGTTAATAGAATTGATTATTGAAGCGATAAGTTAGACTCTTCCTGTTGTTGAAAGGTCTTTGGAGCTCCAAGATGAGATTCTAGAGTGAATTTTGTCAAAAATGTTAAACAACTATTTTACCACAATAGCTTAAGCTGTTGTGTGAGGCCAACTTAATTGGTTATATATATTCACTAACACACCCCTCAAGTGAAAGACCTTTGGGCTTAAAACTTGCACAGACTTACTCTACCTTGTGTTGAATAATAGGTGGGCGTAGGATTTGAATTCATGACTACTTGGTCACAAAGGCTCTGATACCATGTTAAGTGACCATTTTACTACAATAGTTATTTGGATAGTTGACCCTTGCCACTTATAAACCCTTTAACATTTTCATGTTTAGTTAATATGTGATACTCTAACACTCCCTCTTACGTGCGACTGGAACTGGATATCCAGTTGTCACTTGAAATAAATACAGTGGTAACCGGATAGAGCCGTTAGGACTGGACATCCAGACGGACAACCGAGAAATTAATAATCAGGACCAAACCTGCTCTGATACCATGTCAAATTTGTAATGGGCCTACGGGCCTACTCGAAAAAGAAAGTTAGACCACACATAAGCCCAAGTGAGGTTCCATCCTAAAATCAATTGGTGATAGGTGGAGTAGCCCACTAGGCTTATACGTTGGTCTTCTTTCCTCTCTTTCTCCAATATGGGACAAACTCCCACTTCATATTTCAACACACCCCCCTTACGTGTGGGTTAATTTAAACCCTAACACGTGACATAATCTATCATTTCGAGGTGTTAACGACTAACATAAGAGCAACCTGCTCTGATACCATGTTAAGTAACCGTTTCATCATAATAGCTTAAGCTGTTATGTGAGGCCAACTTAATTGGTTTTATATATTCACTAACAAAAAAGACTAGTGAAGTCATATGTTTTCACTCTATAAGTGGAGATGGGGATACCAAGTTACGTCATTAGGTGATTTTATTGCTTAACGCCAGTGATAGTTATTATTAAAGGAATTCTATCAACTGTACTCCTTGAGAGAAAAATATTACTTTTGGAATAGTTCACCTGCAACCCTGAGACTCCTTGGAATATTTTTAGTTTTTTCATTAATGTTGAGGTCAACATTGCTTCTACGTTAGATAACAAGATGAGATCGCCTGTAAAATAAAGATTGGTTTAGTTTAAATTTCCTACTTATTCTTGTATATTATGTATTCTCCTAATAGGAGTTTTATAATATTTTTGATAAGATGCTCATTATAGATATAGTATGGCTTTTAGTATCATTATTATATTATATTTGTGTTCATAATATACATTATTTATTTTAAAGTCACCTTTTTTTATAATAACAATAGTAATTACATTGAACCCTTGATTGGTTTTAATTTCAAGAAGTGGAAATAGGATGTAGAATTTTCTTTAGAGATGGCGGACATTAATATAATCATGACAAAAAAAATAATCTATTTTCACACTTATTACTACAAAATCTAAGAAAGAAATATATAAAGCTTGGTAGAGGTTGAATACAATATGTTATTTGAACATCAAGAGATCCATCCCTGATCATCTACTTAATAGACTACCAGGAACAAACATAGCAAAAGATTTTTTGAATAATGTTTCTTAAAAGGTAAAAAGTTTATTTTATTGTTGAAATTGGAATTATACTTAAAGAATTGTATTTTATAAGATACATAAGGGTTAGGAAAGTGAGAAAATATATCATCAGGATGGTTTATTTACATAATAAACTCAAAGCCCTAAATATTGTGATTTTGAATGCTTGCATTGTTAACCAAGTTTTGTATGCACTTCCCTTTATCGTTTGTTATCATTATTACCACCTCCAACTCATAGGATGAGGCTTAGGAAATTAATTCTTTGATTACTAGTTATCTAGCTAAAGAAGAAAAACTAAAGAACACCATACAAATAACCTTGATGGTTATCAAACCAAATCTTGAAGCTAAACTTTGAAGTTAAAAATGTAAGGCTCCTAGAAATCCTCCACTTAAAGAACAATGTTAGATTAATATCATGAGGGATCTTATAGATATCATAAGGAGTATGATATTTTTATTTTGTATAAAAAAGTCATAAAAATAAGATTGTATGAAGTTTAAAGATTATAAGGGGAAATATAAACCATTAAGTAACTATTTGGCTTATGTCAGTTATGAATCTAGTGTTGCTATAACCATATCAGGTTTTAGATGTTTAGATAGTGAAACTTCTAATCATGTTGTTTCCATAATATAGGGATTCATATTAAGGAGAAAACAAACTAAAAATGACTTTAAATTGACGGTTGGTATGAATTTAATAAGAGTTGCTTGTTTAAACATTGAAACTAGTTTTAAATTTAATTTATACAATATGTTCCATAGATCATCTGTAGACAAAACTTGATCTCTATATCAATTTGGATAAATAAGGTTATAAGTTTGTAGTCAAAAACCCACGTATATAGTTATCTTTTAATATAAAACGTGTTACTACGACTTTCTTATCACATGGTACAATGTGTTTAACTACTGATGAAATATATATTTCTTCATATATTAATGAAAAGATTACTAGTAAAAGACCTCCAATAAAGGATAAATACTTTATATTATGACATAAAAGATTAGGCCACATTTATAAAATGAGTTTGAAGATTAATAAAGGAAAACATAACTCTTATTTTTAATGATCTAGAGACATGTATTGATTGTTATAGAGGTAAGTTAATCAAAATAAAAAAGAAAAGAGGTTAACTCATAGTTTTGATTTTTTTTATAGATCATTAATTCTAATATCTATATTCTTTATTCACTTATTATTTGTAATTTCATATATTCTTTGACTTTTTATGTTTATTCTTATTGTAAATATGTGTTATTAATAAAAGAAAAGCCTGAAGTTCTTGAAAAGTTCAAGATCTTTTATGATTGAAGTTAAGAAATGATGCATTTGCAGGTCAAAATCAAGTAGTTGAATAAGCAAATTTGCTTAACATTTATACATACATAATAATGCATACCGAAGGAACTTTTTGTGGAAATAAATAAAGGAATTAGCCATTTCAACCAACTTACCCTGGATGGTCTCAGGTGATTTCAACTTCATATTGAAAGTAGGTCTAAGATCAATTTGTAACCTTTGCACAGAACTTAGCAAATGTTTGGAAGAATCTCAGCTTACTGATTTACCTTCAGGTGGAATCACTTAAGACCATCCAGGTTAAGTTGGTTGAAATAGCTAATTAAGCTCAGCTCACTGATTTACCCTCATGTGGATTTTTTTTCACATGGAACAACAAACAAGATGGTGATTGCCTAATTAGGAAAAAACTAGATAGAAGCATTGCCAATCTATTATAGATGAATGCCTTCCCCAATTGTATTTCCCTATACTCATACAACATCTTATTTTATCACACTCCCATTTTAAACCAAACTTTTTGTAGCAAGCTCCAAATTTTCATTCAGATTTAACAACTTCGTATTGGAGCTAGCTAGTTTTGAAGAGAGAGTTTGGGAAGCACTGAGATACAACATTAGAGGCACCAAGCAATATGTCTACGCAAGAAAAATGCAAATATTTAAGCATGATATGAAGTTGTTATACAACGTCAATGTTGGTAACACACATCATCTTGTCAATATAGCAAAAAATGATTTAGAAACCATACAACTTACAGTTTACATAAATCTTAGATCTTAGATTCTGCAACTCAAAGAGAGGGAAGCCCTAAAATCCTACAAATAAGCTTTCCACTATGATTATTCTTTAATGAAACAAAGATCCAAGGTTGACTGGTTGAAGAATGGAGACAGGAATACCTCTGTCTTTCACAAGACCATAGTTTCAAAGAAAGCTAGAAACAAATTTGTCTCTCTCAAGCATAATGATATATAGCTTGATTATTAGAATTAGCTATTAAAAGGAGCTTTCAACTACTTCAATGACTTAATGAATTAACCTTTAGAAGCATATTCATCCATACACTTCCTCAAACAGGTGATGAAGGATTCTATTACATCTCATGACCCAAAATTATTATGCAGACCTATCACTCTACAAGAAATCAAGAAAAGTGTAGATGCACTTCACCCTCACAAGGCCCCTGAACCTGATGGGTTTAATGTAAATTTCTTCCACAAAACATGGTCCTTTACTAGAAACATGATCTCAGAAGCAGTTATGGAATGATTCAATAATGGCACACTTCTAAAGAGATCAAAAGGACCTTTATAAGCCTTATCCCAAAGTAAGTTGAACTAAATCATTTTTCTGATTTATGAACCATTGCATGTTGCAATTCCATTTACAAAATTATATCAAAGATCATAACTAAAAAGCTCAAAGGATTACTTGACAAGGACATTAGCCCTACCTAAGGGGCCTATATTCCTGGAAGGGTGATTGCAAATAACATACTCATTATTCAAGAGCTCATTAACAATTACTCCAAAAAAAAGTATCGTGATTGTTGCATCAAGATTGATCTTAGGAAGGCATATAACAATGTCAACTGGAACTTCATTATCAATATCCTACATGCTATGGAATTCCTAGTCTCTTTCATTCAATGGATTAAGAAGTGCTTGAAATTTTCTCATATAGCATTCTAGCGAACAAACAACCTACTAAATTTTTTAAAAGTTCCAAATTCGACTAGGAGATCCTTTATCACCCTACATATTTGCATTGGTCATAGAGGTGCTTCATAAGATTATCTTAAGAGTTATTAAAAGAATAAAGGGCTTCAAATATCATTCAAAGTGCAGGAAGCTTAAACTAACTAATCTTTGTTTTGCTAATGATCTAATTCTATTATCCAAAGAAGATTCTAACTCCATCTCTTCCCTAATGAAAGCTCTAAAAATATTTCAAAGAAATTCTAAATTTCAAGTGAATTTCTCCAAAAGCAACATTTATCTATCAAGAAGTGCTACCATTGGAAGTTCTTATAATTTGAAACCAGTGATAGTTGAGATCAATTGCATTCCTATTTCAACTCAAAGGGTGAGAACAAGAGACTTCATGGATCTATTTGGTATAATTCAGTCTAGAATATCATCCTGGAGCACCAAACATCTTTCAACAGCAGGAAGAGATCAACTCATAAACTCACTACTTAATTCCATTAACACTTATTGGGCAACTCATCTGACTTTTCCAAATTCCATTAGCAAATCAATTTTACTCATCAACTTCCTTTAGTTAGGTAGCAATGATAGAATCTATAGAAACAAGGTGAAATGGAGTGAGGTATGTACTCTAAGGAATCATGGAGGACTTGGTATTTTCTCGATCAAAAATATGAACAACATCTTACTCACAAATAGACTCTGGAGACTCATGAATGACAGATAATCATTGTGGTGCAAATGGATCCATACCTACATCATTAAGAATAAAAGCATATAGGCAGTTGACATCAAACATTTTTCCTCCATTACCTTGAAAGTTATCCTAAAATTGAGAAATAGATTTCAAGATGACTTCATTTCTCTGATATGGAACGATGAATCTCTCAGCTTTTGGTATGATAATCAAGCTACTTCTCTCGGAACTTCAATTCCACTAAATGTTTCAACTGCAAATGTTCTTTTAGATAAGGAGACATTCCAAAGGTCATCACTACCTGGTCTTCTCTTAAATGAAATTCTTCATACATATACACCAATAATGGCATATTCACCAATGAGTCTTGTAAGAAGTTATTCTTTAAGCATTTGCCTAACACACCTTGGGCAAACCTATTTGTCATAATTACTTCAACCCTCAAGCTACATTTACACTATGCATTGCAATGAAAGGTAAACTAAAATCATTGAAAAAATTGCCAAATATATGCATCTAGTCCATTGGTGCTCATTATGCCAAGAAGTTGAGGAAAAAGTTGAACATTTCTTCAAATGTAACTATGTCAAAGGCATTTGGAAAGAGGTTTTCATGAGATGTTTGATGGCTGGAGAACTAAAAACCCTGGATGGTGTCAATTTTTGGCACTTAAATAACAAACACACAAATATCACTACTTACAAATGTTTTCGATTATCTCTCTCATTAATAGTTGTAGCAACTTGGGAGGAAAGAAACTATAAGATATTTCAAGACAAATGCCTCTCTAAAGAATAATTCAACAACTGACTTATGTGACACATAAGGCTTCAAATCATCATTCAAAAGCATAGATTGCAGGATAAGCAATACCTCCTTTTCTTTTGGAATATCTAGTTTCCTTTTGTTATTTCTTTAAAGCTCCAATTGTAATCCTTGATATTCACTAATCTTTAGTGACATTTAGCATTGTATTTTGTATGAATAACTAGTTTGCCTTTCAAGGCTTGATACATTAACATTTTTCAAAAAAAAAAGTTAAGAAATAATTGGAAAAATCAATTAAAAGATTATGAAGATAAGTACTATAAAAAACATACAGCTTTAGACAAGAAATACTAAAAAACTTGTGAAATAGTAGCTCAATTTGCTATACTAAGTTGTCTTAAATAAAATAATACAATTGAGAACATGCAAAGAAAGATTAACTGTCCAAATTACCTTTAAGGTAAGGCTATTAAAACTATATTATATGTTCTTAATGGAGTTCTAAGCAAATCAGTACCTAAAACACGTTCTAAGTCTCACTCATCTTTATGTTTAGGGATGTCCTGCTAAAGTATGCTTATATAATCTTAATAAAAATAAATTGCATTCTCATTCTACTCATTTTTATTTTGTAGATCTCTAGACCATTTTAAAAGTTGCAAAATTTTATTATCGAGAAGGAGGATCCATAATTGTAGATTCACAAACAATAAAGATTTTAGAACATGATGCATATGATGAGGTTGGTCCTTCTTACATTTAGATGATAATAAAGTTAATACTAGTATTATTTCATAACCTTCACTTATTCTATTAGGGTTAATGGATTATAGGCATAAAGCCATTCTAGTACAAGATTAGGAACCAATACAAGTATAAAATGAGGTTCTTGTGGAATAAAATTAAGTTAAATAAGTTTAATTAAGAAATTCCATTAGAGTAAGAAGGCCTATTATATCATCTGATTATATGGTCTATCTGGGTGAAAATGACTATGATATTAGATATATTATTGATCCAGTTACCATTTTAGATGTTGATTTTAGTCATTATATTTATTTAAGGTGGGATGTAATAAGGATAAAATGTAATCCATAAGGTATAATCAGGTATGGAAACTTACTAATTTACTTGATAAGTGAAAACATGTTGTGTAAATAGGTTTATAAGACTAAAAATAACTCTAGGGTGAAGTTGAGTAGGTTAAAGTCAAGTTAGTTATCAGAAAAGTCTCACTCAAAGAGAAGAGATAGACTTTAATGTTACTTTCTCTCTTCTATATTAAAGTAGAAGATGATTGTACTATAAGGTCATGAGAAGCAAGATTACTTTCTTACTTTTATATGTAGATGATGTTTTACTTGCATCAAATTCCATGGCCATATTGTAAGAGGTTGAGAAACCATTGACCAAACATTTGAATATAAAGGATCCTAATAAACACAATCCATTCAGGCGTGGATCGTTTCAGAGGTTGCATGTTCCTCATACGTCCATGATATAAACTTCTCAAAAATAAAAGAAGTTTTTTTGCATCTTTCATCCTTGTTATATAGATTTATGAAGACATATTTCAAAATTTGTTAGATCTCTTATAAAGCATACATTAAGCTTATGTTACAAAGGTTTTATATAAAAAATTATAAATCTTATGCATCTCATCTTTGGCAGAATGAAATGGAAATAGAGACCATAAAGAATTCTTATTATTCCAGTACAGGAAGTTTCACAAACTAGATTTAATTAGGTATATAAATTCTAATTTTGCTATGTATCTGGATGATAGAAATTCCACATCATATTATATTTTTATATTAGTAGTTGCCATTTTATAGAGAAGTGTCAAGTAGACATTTGTGACCTCTTTGGCTATGTATGCAAAGTTTGTTACATACTATGGAGCTACTTCAGGTAGTTTGGTTAAGAAATTTGATTTTTGAGTTGTCTATGGTTAATTTAGTTATGACCTATCTAGTTGTACCATTATAATCTTTTAGCAGTGTTATCTAGTAATGATAACAATAATATCATAGGGTCTAAGCATTTTAAGGTCAAATATTTGGCTATAAAGGAAATATATATCTATAAGGGTAACACCATAGTGGAGCATATTTTGACTGAATATATATTATTGATCCTTTAACTAAAGGACTTCACCTAGCCATTATTTGGGAGATATATCTACAATATGGGTCTTTTAAAATCCTTTAACACTGTTAATTAGAGATTGTTATACATTTTCTCGAGATACAATTATGTTTTCATGTATTATGACTGCATTGATTTTATATATTGATGATCATTATTTTACTTGCAGATATACATATTGTCATGTACTGTCATAATATAAGTGAAAACCTTAAGATTTGTGTTAATCTTACACATTTTATAGGTCATTAGGTACATACAGTTTGACCTTAACTTTATATTTTTTGACACATTCAGGTATCTCGTGATATTGATGGGTTTATGAGACATCGGGGATATCAGTTTTTAATCTCATAAAGGTTTTTTTTAATGTAGTTTAGCATATAGTAAGAGAAAACATGTTTCACTATTACAGTTTAGCATAAATTTAAGAGAAATTGGGAAAAAAAGGAAATATGGTGTAACACCGCACTCCCCTCTGACATATGCACACGCGCCATTGATCGCGGCTCGTCGTTCGATCCTAAAACCGGTCAAAAATAATAAATTCCAAAGATTGCAGTATAAGATGCAACCTCGGGTCGTCTCACTTCTTGGAACCGA
>JAOSBL010000212.1:11374047-11389668 GCA_027568915.1 Erythroxylum roraimae
TGATATTGGTATTATCGATGCAAGAAGTGGAAAATTGTGAATAATTTGAAGCATATTGAGGAATTAGTTAAGAAAGTAAATGACTAAATGAGTGATTGAAAGATTGAGTGAGTCTACTGACTATGGTCATTTGGAAGAAATTATTCGAGTGAAGGAGTTACTTGGGAGACTGAGGAAAATATAAGACAGCATTACCTCCATCTGTTTGATCACTCATGTAAGAATTTCGAGGACGAAATTCTTTCAGGAGGGAGAATTTTTCGACCCCAAACTTTTCCTAGAAGTTAGAACTATTATATGTGAAATGTTGGAAGTAAAAGCTAAAAAATGTAGTTGAAACATGATCACTGAGTATACTTTAGTGTTTTAGCCATAACTTTTTCCCTAGTTATCCAAATGAGGTGATTCTTAATTTGGATTAAACTAGAAAAATAGAGCTACAAATTATCTAATGAAATCGAGTTCTTATTCAGTCTTTAAGAATTTCAATTTATGGATGGAATTTGAGCACAGAATATTGTTTCAGTATAACAATAGTTCGAAAATGTTTGGGATATAACTTTCAGATTTCCAAACTAAATTGAATGATTTTGGTGTCATTAGAAAATTAAGATAATAAGGAGCATTTTTCTAGAAGGAAGTGTTATTAAATTCCTTTAATTTTTCCATGATCATTAGTTAAGAATTTAGAAGTACAAGATGTTAGTTTTAAAGACCAAAGGAGGGTAAAATATGAAGGACCAATTAAATGAAGGGTAAAAAGGGAAGAGCAAGCAAAATGTGGTCTTGTTAAAAGAAGAAGAGGAAAATCGTAGGAGTTAGAAAAGAGTGCAAAAACGTGAAATAGAAGAAGAGAAAAGGAGAGAGTCATAGAGAGAAGGAAAGAAGAAGAAGAAGAAGAAGAAGAAGAAGAAGGAAGAAGATTTGTTCAAGGTAAGCTTTATTTCTCTTCTTGTTTTGTTAGAGAAGGAGTTAAAAAGAAAAAAAGGGTTTTTGAGTTAGGAATGAATAGAGAAAGAAGATGGTTTAAGGGGAGACCCATTTGATTTTAGGGTTTCTAAGCTAGGTTTTGGGATTTTTAACCTAGATGGACTATGGGTAGGTTAGGTTTGAGCTTGATTTGTGTTGATTTCATTTGTTGTGATTTTGAAGTTTTAGGGATTTTGTTGAATTTGGATTAAATGAGAATATTGGTTTATTTTAGAAAATCAGGATAATCCTACCCAAGAGTAAAGGGAAGGGCCAATTTGAGTTTAGATTTTCAAGAGTTATAAGGTGGGTAATTTATTTATAGTTATTGTGTAATAAGCAAAATGCCTTGTATGTGTATTGTGTGCTAAATGGCTGCTTTGAAATGTTGTGATGTGGAAATTACATCACGATATATGATATTTGATAAGAATTGAATTGTGAGTATGACTATGCTATGCCTTGTATCATAGCATTTTGATTAAATGGAACGAAGAAAAAAGTATGAGAATATGAACTTTTGATTGAATTGAGCATAAGAATTGATTGTGTTTCGACAAGAGAGAAACCGTTTCGTAGTCACGTGCACGTCGACATAAAGCCTTCTCCTTGCTACCCGCTTGTGGCCCACGAGATCCGAAAAGTGGACTCGTTTCGTTCACAGAGTAAACTTCGATTTCTCTGTTTTGTTCCACGGAACCCTCGAGCTATTTGTTTATGCATTTGCATTTTGACGTGTTAAGTTATGATGAAGTTGAGTATTATGCTTTGATGTTAAATTACATCCAATATATTCTATGTGATGATGTATTGAATTATGAGATGTGAATGCTGAAATTTCATTGCTGGCTTAAGACAAGATATGTATGCTTATATGAATAGATGCATATATGTTTGATTGTGTGGCTCATCGCCAATGGTTATAAATCTATTAGCCACTAGGCTGTGTAGCTCAATCTATCATTTTCTCTCCTTAGGTGCAAAACAAGAAGATTAGCGATCCTTGCAAGGCAATTAGACAACTCCGAGATAGTTAGCTTTTGTACTAAGCTAGTTCAAACACTTTTGTATAGCTTATTAAGCATGTCAAACATTGAGCATCCATTTGTATTTGTTTTAAGTTTGTGATATGTATATTGATAGGTAAATAAAGCGTGTTCATATATTTACTTTGCTTACTAATGAGGATGTGAATTTGAGGATTTCATTTTGTGTATGATTATGTCATTTTAAAGGTTGAGTATGATGATTGTGGAAGTGGATTGTGTGTATGCATATGTTTCTTTGTTGGGATTGCAAATTTTTGTCTTGTTTTAGAATAACATGTTAGAAAGATTTTATAGGATGAATCATTTGAGGTGAGATTCAAGAGTTTAACGAAAAGTATTTAGTAGTTGAATTGATATGAATAGATATTGCATTTTGCAAGTTCATAGGTGTGGAAATTATGTTCGAAACTCAAGGGAAAAATTGTATCAATTTAGGCCATATTAGACAAAGTAGTCTTCTTAGAAGTTGTAGTTTATCCTCTTAGCTTTCCAACGCTATAAAGTATATAAATTTTAGGTATCGGAGTTGAGAGATATGAGCATTATAAGTGATGATGCTGCATAGGAGGTATGAACGTGACAGCTATAGAGAATGATGAGAGTTTGTGTATGTTATGAGTCATTTGAGTCGAGGTTTGGGAGTTTAATGCACTCAAATTGGTAATTGAAGGTTTAAGGAGTGATATTGCATTAGAAGAAGTGAATTTAGGAAGATTATGAGTGAATATGATGTTAGAATGGATGTAGGAACCATTGGAGAGGCTTTAGAGGAAGTTTTGCTTGACATATGTCCGTTAGATGGACATTAGGTCCGTTAAACAAACCTTCTCAAGTGAATTCTGTTTAACGGACCTTCTCGGGTGAAAAATGGCTCCCAAGCCAGTCTATGTCCGTTAAACGGACATTCACGGGACAACTACAGTAAATCGCGATTTTGACTCTTTTAGATGCAGAATCTCGCTTCGAGTTCATCATGAAAGTTTTAGATCTCGAAGTTCTCTTTCAAAGTCCAAAAACGACATCAATCCGACATCTTTAATGAAATTTATGGCAATTGCGCCAAGACAGGTACAAAATGATTAAGGACATAAACATGTTGGATTCTTTTGGCCATAACTTCATCATCCGACCTCCAAATTAAGTAATTCTTGAAGCATTGGATTCCTAACACGTTTTCTACCTTTGAACAAAAATTGATAGCTTTTGGTGTTGAATTGAAAAAGATTTATGGAAAGAAAATGAGGGATTGGTTGAAAGAGCATAACTAGGTTATGAACATACTTTGGGCTTTTAAGCATATCTTGAGCTATAGAGCTCCAAATGAGGTGATTCTTATTTCAAAATAAACTAGATACATGGAGCTACAATTTTTTTGAAAAATTTAAGTGGTGATTTGGGTGTCCGACTGGTATGGGCTCGCTCCTTGTGGTTTGGGATGTTATGAGAATGAGGATGAAACGATGAGGGCTAAAGCGATTCCATAAAAATAACCTTATAGGATAATAAGCTCACGTCTCCCGCTTTATGACTCCGGATCGATAGTTAGGCTTTGAAAACAGGGCCCAACACTTAACTCATTCTTAACATCACCGAAGTTATCTTTCTTACACACCTCATACATGAACTCATTTCCAATCATTAAAACATCATCAAAATCATTTACAATATCCAATAAATTTGAAAACACAACTTACTTGATTTTAGAAAAATTCCAGCAGTGATATTGAAGAACAAGTTTCGGTAGTTGGAGGAAATCAAAGATGAATGGAAACAAAGCAATATATATGGATTGCCAAATATACAATATTGAACAAGTGTTTCGGTGATGGATGTTTAAAGAAGAGAATTGGATAATGTCTAGTGAAGAACACCGAAAGATTTGAAGAAGTGTTCTTCTTCTCTCTCTTTTTTTTTAACTTACACGTGGCACCTATGCATGTAATCCATTTGTCATGCATATGAGGTTGCCCCGTGTCACACTCCCATTTGTCTATTTTCTTAGTTCAAAATATCTCAAATTTTCATAAATTTCCTAAATTTCACCAAAAATTCTAAAATAATAATAACATTCTCCAAATAAATTTTCAACATATAAAAATCACAATTCTCATTTTAATCGCATTTATAAATTAATTATACCCGAAAAATGTCAATGAATGCATGTACAATTCTTTTAATGAATATCGACACAATTCACATATTTAAATATACCATATGATGGATGAAATTATGATGCATGAAATGCACTTCTAATCTCTCAATATACATTATTTTGAGGTCCTAGCCCCTAACATGGAATATGGGAAGTCACATATGGTACATTAAGTTTTTATATTTTCTTAGTTTTTACAAAGAAACAAATTAAAAAAGAAAATATATGAACACAGTTAAGTGTCTACACTCATCCAATTGAATTAGAGAAAATGTTAGGCTCTTATGAGAGACCATTAAATTTAGGTAAGCTAATTGTATTCAATGTACTTAACCAAGTATAAGAGAACAACCAATTCAAGTTATAACACATCATAAAGAACAAAATAATGATATTCTTACACAATAGGATGTGGCTAGAATAGTGCATTTATACAAGTCTTCGTTAGGACTCGATCATATTTTCATAGTCAATAAACGGTGTTAATTTAACCTTTGTTATGAACTCATACTAGAGGAGTTAAGATCTATGGATAGTAGTCAAGTTTGACATCTCATTCAATTACTAAAAGTTATAAAAATCATTTGTTATAAATTGGTTTTTAAAACTAAAATGGACTCTTTCAATAATATATAAATATATAACACTCAACTTGTAATTAAGGTTTTTACTCAAAGGAAGGCAGTGGTTCTCATAAAACCTTCTTTCTAATTTTAAGAAAGATTTATTAAGGATATAGCCTTAATAGCTCATTTTAATTTAGAATTGCATCAAATGGATTTTAAAATTACCTTTCTAAATGGATATCTTTAAGAGGAAGTATAAATAACTCAGCTTTAAGGGTTTGCTTCCAGTAAAGGAAATTATTTAGTTTTTAAGCTAAAGAAGCCTATATATGAACTAAAACAAGCCTTAGTTCAATGGTATATGAAATTTAAAAATGTCATATTCTCTTATAGTTTTAAGAAAAATATTATTAATCAATACATATACATAAAGGTTAATGGGAGCAAATATTTATTTTTAGTATTATATGTAGATAATATATTACTTGTAACTAATGAATTGTTTTCTCTGAGACTAAAGATTTTCTCTATAAAAATTTGAAATGAAAGATATGGATAAAGCCTTTTATATCATTAGTATTGAGATTTATAAAGACATATTTAATTAAATATTATAATTGTCTTAGACAACTTATATCAAAAAAGATTTGAGGAGGTTTAGGATGAGCATATGTTCATCATCAATAGCACATATTTTCAAAGGAGATAAATTCAGTCTAGATTAGCTTCTAAAGAATGTTGGAAAAAGAAGCAATGAAGGCTATGCCATATGTAACTACATTTGGTAGCTTAATAAATGCACAAATTTGCACTAGACTTGATATTACATTTATAGTAAGAATGTTAGGAACATATCAAAGCAACTCAAGACTTAAGCATTGAACAATTGTTAAGGAAGTTATGATATATTTGTAAGGAACTAAGAACTATAGGCTCACATACATGTATTATGATAACTTAAAAAAGATAAGCCATTCATATTCAAATTTTATGGGATGCTAAGACATTAAAAATTTATACATCTTGATATACTTTTCTTCTTGTTAGAGGTGTAACTTTATAAAGTAGACTATAGTTGCCTTATTGACTAGAGAAGCAGAGATTATAGCTTGCTGTAAAGCTACAACACATGCACTATAGTAAAGGAATTTTATCAAAGATTTGAGGGTAATTGATGGTATTGAAGATCTTTAATAACAACTCATATGGAATGTAAAAGGGTGGAAGTAAAAAAAAAGCATATTCATATAAATATTTAATTACTAGAGATCATATTAAAGAAAAGACAATCACTATTGAACATATTAGTTTAAGTTCATGATAATTAATCTTGTGAATAAAGACTTGTGGGCATATTCATATAAGGATCATGTACATACTATGAGATTATATAGTTAATCTAATTTCAAATTTTAGTCTTCTTACTTTGTTAAAATAAACACTATAAAGTTCGAGTACATACAGTTTGTTGCTTTATCTTATTTAATGGACACTGAATGGAATAAAAAGAAAGACGAGATTTGTGGTCGTGGAAAAATGTTAGATAAAAGTTTATTCCTTATGTGGTTTATATACACTCATTCCTATTTAAATTGATTGAAGACTTATTATATCTTAATAATAACTAAGTAATTTAATTTAAATGAAATTAAACTATATCTTTAATGGTATGATATGATAAGGATAAAGATAGTGAGTTATTATGAATTTCAAATTTAGTTATATAAATATGTTTATGCAGAATTTTAGGATTACTTAAAATATAGGTTTTTTCAGGCTTTGAGAAGAAGATTCTCATTTTTCTAGTATTTTTTACTGAACCAATATGATTAGAGATACGTTGCATTGAAGTTATTTGTTGTTATTATTTACATATATTCATCGCATTAAGGTTATTTGTTGTTATTATTTATATAGATTCCTCAAAAGTTGGAAATCAATTGTACAAAAAAAAACAATATTTGTGAAGAGTGAGTGAAATTGATTTAGCTCATTGATACTCGGGGCCGTTCCCTGTGTCATCGTTATGATAGGCAATACAAAACCAGCGTGGGATTTGAAGGACTTAGCTGTTCGTTAATTTAAAAGGACCATGAACTCATGCCATACAGTCTCCTGAAAACTACACTGGAAGTAATATGTTCTGTAAAAGTTGAGACTTAGTCCCTGCCAATCGAAAGCTCCCCATCTCTCAAGTCGACCTCGTCTTTCTGCAATAAAATTCGAACTACGCTAAGCCTTTGTTTGGATTGAAAAAAAGTAAGGGAAAAGAAAAGAAGAGAATTATATTTCTCTTGGTTTTCATTGTTTAGACAAAAATATGCAAAGGAAAAGTAAGAGAATAGAGAGGAATAGGAGAGAAATTTGAACCAAATGTATTTCCCACCAAATTGGTGGGAAAGGAGGAGAAATTCAAGACAATATAAGCCTAATATAAGCAAATTACCATTGTATCCTTATTTGACAAAAAGGATATAAATTCTTTTGTCCAATATCAAGGGCATAAAGGTCTCAAAAAATTCTTTTGTCCAATATAAGTTTCAATTCCCTCCTTTGATAAATTAGGAAAACAAACAAGGGAAAGAAAATCTCATTTTTCTTCCATCCTTTTCTCCTCTTTTCTCTTCAATATTTCCTTTCCTTTCCCTTGTGTAAGTAAATATCCAAACAAAGGCTAAAGCAGTGCTGAGACTTGCAGCAGTTCGCATTGATAATCCTGCCTATCTCGTGGGCTAAAATTGTAACCTGCAGCCCGAATGAGTGGACATAAGTTGGGTTCTTTTACTTTTCCTAATCTTGCTATTACCAGCCTTGTGAAACCAATTGGTCCAGTCAGATTATTGATTATAGTAAGATTCGTTCAATAAAGGTGATGGATTAGTTGACGGGTTATTTTTCTTATTCTTTTAGGACAACTTGAGATTCCAATTCTAAGTTATTTGGATTGACTGAGTCGGGTCAGTAGCTATATGTTTTCCATTCTTATCTTTTTGAACAGGTCAAGACTCGTTTGGACATTCAGAATTCAGAGCTCCTGATTATAAATTGATGGGTACTAGAAAAGTGCACATTACCTAGCAAAAAATGACGGGTCAAATTACATGTAAATCTAATTTTCAATTTGAGAATATAATTGCAGAAGATAGCCTGAGATGGTAGGGGAAAAATGAAATACAGTAGAAGAGCGAGTGGAGTAATTTTGTTTCTACGGAGTGTCATTCTCGTCAAGTGTGACGAGTAATGCCACAATGAAAGCGTAATCCACTTCTGGATAGACTTTGATCCTGTAACTTTCCTTCCCCTTGCAGAAGCTTTCCCATGTGAAGTTATGTTTCACCTGCAAGAAATTATTATATCACATAAATATCCCATCAGATGTTTTCATGTTCCAGGATCAAAAGAAAGTCATTTGTTTTGTCTGAATGATGATGTAGACATGTACATACGTACCTCTGCGAGAAGCCTACGATCCTGAAAAACTTTAAAAGACAAGGAAGTAAAAGATCCAGAAACTTGGAAGTCAGGGGCCGTTTTGTTGACGCTGCTTCCCAAGAACACGTTTAAAACTTTCTTGAACTGAACAGGATGAGATTGTCTTACGGTGAATACCGTACTCTCCTTTTCTGAGCCATCACCTTCGTAAGCTTTCCATTTATGCCGCAACGTAAGTGCCTTGCAAAATCCCAAAAATTGATCAAACTTGTCACTAGGTTGGTGATCATATCAGATAATCAAATCGTAATGGAAAATGACATAAGGCTGTACCTTTCCACGCAAAGTGAGGAGAGGAAATCCCGCAGGATCGCGAAGGATTCTCTTCATGGTAAAGTTCCAGACGCCACCATGAACTTGGAGAACAACATTTCCGCAAGAATCAGTCACATCAAATTGTGCATCAGTCGTTTTCTTAACCTTCTTTTTTACAGTCAACTCCATAGCATATGGGAAACAAAAACGATCCCCAATTACACTAACTGGAGGCACCCCATAAGCCCAATTAGGAATCTCCATTTGTATAAAATAATACGACTGCTAAAAATCTGTTGTGTTTGTAATGTTGATGTGTCCAAACTGTAAGAGATTTGTACAAACAAATCTCAGAAAAGTTAACAGGTTTTGTCCTGATATGTTTCGTGACAGAGATAGTTTTCTGCTCCTTTCACAAAGGAACTTTAGATCTCTTTCCTGAGGCGGACGCTGTGCGGAGTGATTTGGAAATGGACGTCGGTGAGTGTTTTGCGCTCTTGCGGGGCGTTTTTGGTTAAAACTTTGCCAACTTTGTCAACGCTTTATTTGACATTGTCGTTCAACAAAAATAAGAATCATCGTTATTACACTTGTACAAGCTGTCACTATTTCTTTCTATGATAAATAACCTTAAACACAAATCTCTTTAATTTGAGTTATTAAGTTTTGAACTGCTCAACTTTACAACTAGATACCAGTCTTAAATATGGTTAAGGTATTTGGCTATTACCTCAAATTGGTTAAAGAAAAGGGGGGATTGTTTGGTATGAGGTTGTTCGACTGCTACATAAATATCGTGAATATTCTATTTAATGTTAATAGTTAAAAGGGAGAAGAGAGTATTTAATTTCCCAAAACATTGAAAGTTATGTTTCTGAAAAATCACAATCTTTTTTAATGAAATTGCATATTATATAATAGATAAGGAACATTAATTCTTCTTAAGATGCTTGACTTATTTATGTAAAAGTTATGCCTGACTTGTAAAAGTTATGTATTTTTAATCATTAAATAAACAGAAAGTGGAGAAAATATACCAAAAGTTAATGTTAGAATGATTCAATAATTAATGATTTTAAATATTTTTATTAGAATTACAGAGATAAACAATATCTGAGAAAATCTTAAGGTAATAAGATGTTAAACATAGCACAAATTTTATTGATCAAGTTCAATCATGAAATTATACAAAGAAAATAATATAAAATTTTGTTTTTGTTTAAGCAAATTGTTAAAGGCCTTGACCAAGTTCTTAAACGTTTGAGCAAGCAGTTAAAACTTTCTATCGTCTTTAATGAAATTACTTTAAACAATCTCAATAAGGTCAGTTTGCACATTTTTAAGGTATGAAACTCTTAACGAGTCAAAGAATTCTTTATTTATGTGAACTTAATTAAGTAAGCAATAGGAGCCTTAATAGTTATGTATAATAACCTTAAAATCAAGTTTCTTAATAGTACTACTCATAAAGTTTCCTTGTAGTATGTCACATGAAAATATAACATGATGTGGACTTCTTATCGTGTGGACACGTAACAAAATATGAATCTATGTAACCAATTAAGTCTAAACTTTCAACTTTCTTAAATGTCAACGTACAATCCTTTATGCCGTGAATATATCTTAAAACCAGTTTAACTACATTTGAGTATTCTATAGCTATTTTAAATACATATCTACCTAATAGTTCTACAATGAATGCAATGTCCAATTTAATGCATACTTAAGTATACATTAGGTTAGTAAACAACACTAGAATAATGGTACTCTTCATAGCCTCTCTTTCTGCTTCATTCTTTGGATACTATACCAATGATAATCTCGCTATATGAGGGATCGACGTTGGACAAGGTTTACAATTCTTCATATTAAACATTTGCAATACTCACTTAATGTATGTTCTCTATGAAAGACCTAATAAGTTTTGAGATATGTCTTCCTAAATCTAAATACTAAGAACGAAAGATGCTTCACTAAAGTCCTTTAAGTTAACTACTTGGCCAACTATTACTTAACTTCATGTGAAATGGTCACATCATCTATATATAAAGAGTAGAAAACAATATTGCACTCCCTTACCATATAGTATAAGCATATTTTAACTTTAGTCTTTATAAAGTCAAATGAGATGATGACTTTATTAAATTTTAGGTACTATTGTCGAGAAACTTTTTTTAATTTTTATAAAGATTTTTTCAATTAACAAATTATATGACTTTTGTTATGATCCTGAAATTCTTTAGGTTGCTTCATATAGATCTCCTTATAAAGGTCTCCATTCAAGAAACTAGTTTTAACATCCACCTAATGTAGCTTTGTATCAAAATAAGCAAATATTGTCATTGTCATTCTAAACGGGCCTTAAAGGGTACAGAAGAGAAGGTGATACTAAAGTATATTCCTTCTAGTGGTGTGAAACCTTTGGCAACAAATCTGACATTAAATTGCTTAACTTTATCATGGGAGTCTTTGGTCTGATAAACCCATTTTTCAACTAACAAGTTTATAGTTATGAGGTAAATCAAAAAAAAATTCATACCTAATTGCGCTTTATAGACTATATTTCATCCCTCATTACATCTCATCATAACTAGGTATTGATTTGTTTGGGAATCTGTTCAGAATAAATAAAGCAATATTTATGGCTTCACCCAAAAGTAATCTAGAAGGTTAGTTATGCTTTGTATGCTCCTCATCATACCCTTTTGGAAGCAATTTCACCTCTCGACCAAAATACTATGTTCAAGACTACCTAGTATAGTAAAATGAGATATTATTCCACGTAATTCTAAGTATTTGACAAATGAACCGTTTTCTTATCGTAAAACTCAATATCTGCAATAATACTCACCTCTATGATCATATTTAACAATCTTTAATGATTTTCTCAATTAGTTATCAACCTTAATACTGAAGCTCTTGAATTTATCAAGAACTTTAGTCTTTTACTTAAATAAGAACACATAAGCATAACGAGAATAATCATTAATGAAAGTTCAAAAATATTTAGAATTATAGATAGCAATTGAATAGGGGTCATAAATATTAGTATGAATATTTTTGAGTAAATTATAATTACGAGTTATCCTCTTTTTTATTTTAGTCAACTTACCCCCTACAATAAGCAATACATATTTTTATATCATCATACTCTAAAGTTGGAAGAAAATCGTCATAATTAATCTTTCAACTTTGTCTCTAAAAATATGGCTCAAGTTTTTATGCCATAACATATATTATTTATCTTTTTTATTATAGACCATTTACATGTAATATTCAACAATATATAAAGAAGTACAAATCTTATATGTAGTTAGACACATTCTATAGAAGCCATATGACAAGAAAATTATACCAATATATTTTTTATTGAAAGATAGTACACATAAATTTTCAATTACAAAACTATTGCTTTCTTTGTCCAAAACTAATACAAAGATCAAATTCCAATTAAAAGATGGTATATAGAAAATGTCATATATAAAAAAAGTTTGAAACTAGTGTCCAAATTCAAACAAGCTCTAATATAGACAACATCAACTTTTTCACTATTACCAATCATTAGTTTAGACTCATCTTTAGTTGACTTCCTTGATATGAATCCTTACATTGTAAAGGTAACATGATTAGTAATCCTACTATCTAGCCATAAGTTACATGATAGTTATTGTTTCTCTTTTCATATTTTATGTTTTAAGCAATCTTATTTTTGTGTTTCTTCTTATTACATAAGAAACAACGTATACTCGTAATGGCATCCATAGAGCCCCTTATAGTACTATTCTCACCCAATTCTCTAAGTAGAGGGTTTTTAAGAGCTGTCTCTAAATTTCTTGGGCTTAGCCTTTTCTTTTCCTTTAGTAGCAATTAGGGCTATCTAACTGGAATTCTTTAACTGATGATTAAGGAATTTATGTCCCAAATTTTATCCTGAAAATTGTAAGTGGTAAAGAGAATTGAAGAAAGGGTATTTAGAGCATAGTGCATAATACACGTATAAAGAGTAACAATGTTTAAGGCTTTTAGCTTACCCCATGGGTAGATCATCTTAATAGTGTATTCTATCACTCCTCCTATCCTTATGCATTCATGGAATATAATTCTTTTAAAATAGTACCAATCTCAATATTAGATGATAATTTATACCTTTGAGTCACATTGTCAAGGAAATATTTATCTATGTTAATTTTAGGAAGTTTCTTGAGCAAATGATCATGAATTGACATTTTTATAGTCTAATAAAACATCATATTTGTCCACTCTCAATCTACATAGGTTGCCTTATTAGTCTCTTTACTAATAAATGTGGGACTTCATGACTTATCCCTGACCATGACCATATTGACGTTAATCATCTCCAAGACGAACTCTGTATTCTACTTCCATTTCTTAAATTGAAAATAGTCAAAGTTTCAATTGTTACATTGTTGTTGTTTAAAGAAAAGACAGCTGCAAAATAGATAATGTATATTACCAACATAAGTGCAAAGAAAAAGTGATAACATAAATATCTTATCTAATATATCATGAAATACCTATGGTCAGAATACATAATATATAAGGATAAAACCTTCACATATGAGTAGTCAAAGTACACACCATCAACTTTTATAATTCTATCACCTGTGGATATATAAATTACTCAAACAATAGCTATCTCCTATTAAATTCCTTTATACACATCTCAAATTTCATAAACACTTGTAGGCAATAATATAAAATCAAAGACATTCTCTAATATGCAATCAAAAGCGTTCAAATACTAGTTTGAAAAATTATTGTGGTGATTATGTTATCATTGGCATTCAAACAATTTCATAAGGATAAGGAATATACCCATATGTTATTCTCATATTTTTCTACATGGATATAAAACTGAAACAAACTTACCACTGAATAGTATCATATTTTGATGCACTTGCTCAATGTCACACAATATTGTTAAAAGACACTAGCATTAACTTTTATTTAAGAATTCTCAACAAATAATATCTCAAAAGTGATAAATCATCCAATAAATAACAATTGATCACCTTATAATGAGACAATTAAAAAAAATTCTCATTTATTTTAAGTCAATTTTATGAAATTTCACTCAATTATAGCTTTTAGAACTTTATTTAAACTTTTCTGGAATTAAATCTTAATTATTACCAATATAATAAATCTAAAATATTTTTAAAAATCCAACTTTATGCACACCCAATAGACCCTAAAAATGATTCAAAAGAACTTAAGGGACCAAATTTACAAATTCTGAAATTTTTATGGTTTTCTTTTTTGTCGTGTAGTGCATTGATATTAGCATGATGACACTAGCGTGCATATGTCAACTACTCACATATACATTGCACATGTCATGCCACACACTCGACGAGATGTGTGTGGCATATGTAATGCATGCGCCTAATCTATAACTACTATGCCTAACATTTTATGTCACATATTTAGCAAACATTAGATGCATATGCACGCTCACTTACTTTATAGTGTGTGCTTGCTATGCTCCTGATACATATTGTGTGCTCCTATGTTGCACGCATTGGTTGTCTTGTGTGCATAGACCCCTGCGCTAAACATTAAGGCACCCTCTTGCCTACTTCTTCCTAAGTAATAGACATATGTTCCTACTTATTCATACCTTCGTTGAAATAAACAACTTTCCACATCTATTTTTGAGGAATTATCGTCGAGTTCTATTGATTTTTCATAAAAAATCACCATAAACATATTTTTTGTCTTTTTTTTTCTCAATAATCATATGCAAACCAACTCATGTAATATATATGCATTTTATTTAAGCCAAAATAGATTAATTTCTCCAATTTTCTTATGGAGAAATTAGATAGGCTCTGTTTAATTTCACACAAGCATAGAACATTTCTAATACTACATATTAAACATAACACGAACTTTATTAATTAGCTCAAGATTAATCATGAACTTGTATGAATTGAGATAATATGGAAATTTACATGTTTTACTATCCATTTATGTACGAGTAATTTACTAAAAGCTTCGAGTAAGTTCCTTGATCTTGAGCAAATAGCTTAAGCTTTTCGATCCTTCTTAATAAAAGTTGCTTCAAACAATCTCAATAAGATCTTTTTGTACCTTTCTTAAAACATTAAACTTTTAACAAGTAAGATTATGTTATTATTTCAACGAACTTACTTAAAAGCGTAGTAGCTATTTATAATAATTTTATTAGATTCCTTTGTCTTAAGCTCAATAAGTAACTAAGTCATTAATATCGTATCATTTTCCTCACTAAATTACATATTATTTAATCAGATCTTTTGTTAAGGCACTTTACTACTTACACATTAGATCAAAATTTAATTGTTCTTTACTTTAGTTTTAAAATTAGTAATTAATAAATGTTCAAATAAGAAGAAAATGAGCGTGATACCCGTAATTGTGTTACTAAAACATAGAAAAGAAATCTAGTGACAATTCGTAAATTTGTCTGTATTTTCTTATAGGAACGCACTAAATCATTGATCTTAATTTCTACCATTATTAAACTAATTAATTATTACAAATTTAAAATAGAAACCGTGGATAATGTTGCGAATACTGTACCAGATTTGATATCAGATTGGGTTCTGGTATAGTACTATACCGGTACCAGTCAATATTGGGTACCATTTTGAGTAATTTTTAAAATTTATAAAATAGTCTTTAAATTTTTTTAGAAATTGTAAAATAGTTTATTGTTATATTGTACAATTATACTATATAGTTTATAAGTTTACATCAACCATGTTTCCAAAAATCATAATAATAAACAACAACCACAATTAATATGAAATAACAATAATTTGTAGATATTTCACATAAAATAATAACCATAATTAATATAAAAAAGACAATTATCATCATACAATTATAAAATTAAGAACAATACAAAGTATTTGAAATATTACAATTTTATCATATAATAAATAATAATTACATTAAATCATCAAATAAAAAGAACAACAAAAATCCTTAACTTTCTAATTATTACAATTTACAACAAGATTTTGTCATAAAAAATAACCAATTAAAAGTAAAACCTGAAATAAAAACATATATTATTTAATTTACTATTAATTAAATATATTATTTAATTATTTAATATATTAATTATTAA
>JAOSBL010000212.1:11478013-11489153 GCA_027568915.1 Erythroxylum roraimae
TCCTTCAAGGACTCCCTCAAGTTTACGACTACACAGGACCATTATATGGGAATGTGTAGTGCGTCATGAATATGGACGTACCCAAACCATTCTGATGTGCTTATGTGTTTTATGATTTAATAAGAACTTTCTATGAGATTGAACTTTTTGAATGGTTTTGCTTGTTATTTGTTATAAGCATGTTACCTACGAGCTTTCGAGCTCACCCCCTCTCTTTTCCCATCTTCAGATGATGAGCAAGAGATCCAGTGAAAGTGAATCAAGGCATAAATCCAAATTTTCATGTTTTGTTTTGTTTTGGAGTAATTTATGTAAAACAAAGTTGTAATTGCAATTTGAGCAATTATTATTCAAATGTCTTGTGTAATTTGGGGATCTTGGAATATTAATGTAATGTGGCTTGGAATGCCATTAATACTTTGTAAACTCTTATTTTATGAAGTAAATGAAATATGGATTTGTGTATAGATTTGAAATGTGAATTTATGTATGGATGATAAGAGTTGCAATTAGATATATATATATCAACAATTCTTGTTCAAAGTTCATCAACTCAATGGATAACTTATAAGTGAGATACTATGGAAAAGAAAGATAGGAATGTTATGAATGATGAGATGTGGTTAAATATGAAGAGTCAAACGAACTGAAGTTGAGGGTTTGATGAATTCTAATTGGAAGTTGAATTGTTTTGAATGTTGTTGTAATAGAGGAAGGGAAGTTGGGATAAAGTTCAAGTTTTTCATAAGGGAAAATTGTGTTGATTTAGGTAGAATTAGCCAAAATTGTCTTCTTAGAAGTTGTAGATGATCTTCTTATCTTTCCAACGATATAAAGTTTGTAAATTTTGGATATCAGAACGGAAAGATATAATTGTTGCAAGTTATGATGTTGCATAGGATTTGTGTATGGGATAACTATGATGAATGATAGAAAATTGGGGTTTTGATGAACCAAATGGGTTGAGAATTGAGAGTTTTATGAGATAAATTTGGTGTTTGAATTGTTATGAAGTGATTTTGCACTAGAAGAGTTGAATTTGGGGAGATATTAAGTAAATATGATGTTAAATTAGATGTAGGAAGCATTGGAGGGGCTTTGGAGGGGTTTGGGGAACCCATATGTCCGTTTAACAGACCTTTACGAGTCAAAAAGGACCCCCAGCATCGCCCATGTCCATTTAACGGACTTGATGTCCGTCAAGTCCGTTAAACGGACCTTCTCGGGTGAAAAAGTGCTCCTAAGCCAGTCTATGTCCGTTAACTGGACATGCCGTTCACGGGACAACTTCAGGAAAGCTCACTTTTTGACCCTTTATAGGTGTAATCTCGCTTTGTTGTCTTCATGAACGTTTTAGATCTGGAAGTCTTCTTTCCAATGGTCCAAGAACGAAATCAATCCGGCATTTGTGGTGAAAGTTATGATAATCGTGCCAAGACATGTCACTGCATGATTCTTTTGGTCATAACTTCCTCGTACGACCTCCAAATGAGGTGATTCTTAAAGCAATAGATTTCTAAGACATTTTACTATCTCTCCATGAAAAATGGTATCTTTTGGAGTTTATTTGAAAAAGTTTGGCGGAGAGAAAGTGAGGGGTCGGTTGGGAGAGCATGATTAGAGTATGAACACCCTTTAGCTTTTTAAGCATATCTTAAGCTGTAGAGCTCCGATTAAGATGGTTCTTATTTCAAAATAAACAAGAGACTTAGAGTTTCAATTTTTATGAAGAAGTCAAATTGAAATTTTGGTTTAGAGATTCCCAAATTTTGCCCACAATTAGGAGAAATGAGTTTGAGCATGACGATTGATTTGGATGGGCATGCCATTGAACAAATTGTGAGGAAATTTTTGGGATGTTGAGAATGAAGATGAATCGATGATGGTTAAAGAGATCACAAGGAACCACGCTCAAGTATCATGGTATTCTAAGGAGTTGGATTCCGGAATCAAGCGGGATCCAACAGTTGTGGTATCAAAACAAGGGTTGGGTTCCGAAAACGGGATCCAACATGAGTGGTATCAAAGTAAGCATTGGACTCTGGAAACAAATGGAGTCCAACAGATGTATGAGTCCGCAAGAGTTGGGTTTTGGAAACCGAAACCTAACAGTTTTGGTTTATACCAACAATCTTTATCTTCGTGGTTTGACCTTTCACAATGTGAACAATAAATAGAATGATTACCTCCATTTGAATTGTTTATATAATGTCCATAATGTCTTGCTCTACCTCTTCCACGAAATGATCTACCACAGCCATAACCTCGGCCTCAATTGCTTCCACTACCCATGTCATCTGAGATCATTCTTGACTTAACCTTTGAATGAAACGCTTGCTAGAGAGGTGTCTTAGTTGTCCTGTTTATCTGCTGCTCATGAGACAGAAGAGAGCCTATCAACTCATGGAGTGAGTATCTTGTTAGATCCTTTGATTCTTCTATTGCAAGAATAACACGATCAATTTTAGGTGAAAGGCTTTGTAAAACCTTCTTAACAGTTTTTTGGTTTGTCAATTCTTTTTTAAATTATTTGCTTTGGTTTACCATTGAGTGAACTCTTAAGAAAAATTCCTGCACAGATTCAAAGGGCTTCATTTCAAAGTTTTCACATTCTCAGCATAGGGTCTGCAACTTCAATAAAATAACTTTGTTTGCTCCACGATACTCTTCTTCAAATAGGTCCCATGCTTCCTTTGATGTTGAAGCTTCCATGATTAGTGGAAAAATGGCATCAACTAATGCTTGTTGAATCAGCGACAGTGCTCTTGAATCCTACCTTTGCTTTTCTCTCAACTCAATGTGTTGAGTTGCTATAAGTCTTTGGCCTTCTTCTGTTTCTGTAAGCTATCAAGACCATTTGCAACAATGTCCCATAACTCATAGGACATGAACAAGGTCCTCATCTTGATGCGCCAAAATTGGTAATTAACACAATTGAAGATAAGTTTTTCTGAGATGAGTTTACTAAGGCAATAGTAGAAGTCATACCATAAACCTCTGATACTGCACTTGTTGGCAAAAAAATGTGGAATTTGCTTAAAAGAAGAAATAAGAAAGAAATTGAATTTGAATGAAGAGAAGTTTGAATTGACTTGGATTTCTTCTCTACAATGAAAAAAGTGACATAAATGAACTACTTAAATAGACCTTAGCCACCTAAATAGTCTCATATGTAAATTCCTCCTTAACTTCCTAACAATCTCTTTGACAAATAATCACAAACATCCGGTAAACATATTTATTCAACATGATTTTTAAAACTAAAAAATCATAATTTGTAATTGCAACAGATATTTAAAACAATTCAAAAAAACTTGAATTAATTCTAACAGTAAGTATGCTTTATGTATAAATTAGGATTTAGCCGCTCACAAATCGCATCTAACAAACTTTCTACTATATTGGCAAATAAAGGGGCGAATACAAAACATCCATATCGAGTGATAATAAGAGAATAAAAGTCGCGTTGAGAGCTCATCTAAATTCATATCCTCAATGGTAAAAAGAATGAAATTTTTGCATTTGGGAGAATTGGAATTCAAGGATTTATGAATATTGAAATTAAAAGTTATAATTAAAATTAATTTGATGTTAATCAATAAAATTTAAATTTAGAAATTAATTTAAGTCTTTTAAATTAGATATATAAAATCCATACCACTTATTTAATAATTTTGATCAATAAATAAATATTATTTTAATAATTTGATATTAATAGACTGAAATTTAACGCTAATTTTTTGTGATTACCTTTAAAGAACGAAAGAAGCAATTTTCGTATCATTAGTTAATGCATGTTATGATGGGCCTTACAGTAGAATCAGCACGATTAGAAATTTTATAGGTAGTATCGTATGGTGGGCTTCATCTGCTTAATCTAATTCTGATATCACCACCATCCGATCCCATCAGATCTACTATACATCGTCAATCACCCACCGTCAATTACTGATTAAGCGAATAAAAACTTGTATTTGTCTCCATAGGTACACACCACCGTGTATCTTCGTCTTGAAGCTCTTCCCCGCAAAAGCCTCACCACAGAAGAAACGGGTCGGGCATAATTACCATATCCTTCACACGCCACAACTTAACACGCTCGCCACTCTAATGGCCTCCCAAACTCTCCCAGCCTCAAATCCCCAATCCCAACCGCCTATAGCCACTCCCGCCTTTCGCGCGTTCCTCTCACGGCTCTCCTCCACGATCCGCCATGGTTTCTCTCAACGCCGTCCCTGGTACGAACTCGTCGACAGGACCTCCATGGCCCGACCCGATTCCCTCACCGAAGCAGCGTCTCGGATCCGAAAAAACCTCTCCTACTTCAAGGTTAACTACATCATCTTGCTCGCCGCAGTACTCGCTTTCTCTCTGTTGTCTAACCCTTTCTCCCTCATTACCCTACTCTCTCTCCTCGCTGCGTGGATCTTTCTCTACCTGTTCCGATCGTCCGATCAGCCTCTGGTCATCCTCGGCCGTACATTATCAGATCGCGAAACCCTAGGTGTGTTGGTGATATTGACTATTGTGGTGGTGTTTTTGACTAGCGTCGGTTCGCTTTTGATCTCTGCTCTCATGGTTGGAGTAGCGATAGTTTGTGCTCACGGCGCTTTCAGAGTGCCAGAGGATCTGTTTCTAGACGATCAGGAGCCGGCCAATGACTGACTCCTCTCCTTCCTCGGGGGCGCAGCCTCAGCGGCTCCTGCGATCGCCGCACGCGTCTGATTTGGCTCCGTGGTGTATGGTTTTATCTTTCGTTAGCTAGTGCTTTGACGTGTTTTAATTCCGTACTTTCTCTTTATTAAATGTATCATGAACTTAAAAGAAAAGGAGAATCTGAAGTTCCATAGATTGATATCGAAGTTTGGTATGAACTGTGGTTCTAGATCGTGCTTTATTTGTTAAAGTGTTGAAATTGAAGACATAATATTTGGTCAATTTCTGTGTTGAAAATATGAAGACGATCAATTGTCAGAGTTTTCTTCTCCTTCTATACAGGTGTCCAAAGTCGTTGCAGGTACCCAACTGCTCACTTGGTATTTACACGTTGTTATCGCCTATATGGGTTCAAACTTGGATATAAGTTTAGTACAAGTTAATTTAGTTGGAATTTTCTGATTGTAGTTGGACTGAGAATTATGTTAGATTGTTTGCATTTTTTAGTTTTTATATTATAGCGGAATGTTGTGTTTTTGTATAATCCTTCTAAACAGAAAATAAAGTCCATTAATTATGTTCTCTTAAAAAGAAACTTGTGCAATCATATTTCGTTGTTCTGTTGGTGTGTCTGCAAAATACCAATTGCTTTCGACCAAATGTTTCTCCACTGCTTGCAGTTTCTTTCTTTTACTTGGGTTCTCATGCTCTCAGGATTTTAAGTGAAACAAGAGTGAGTAGGCTAGTCCTGATCCTCCTGAATTGGAGGCTTTTACCTGGACCAAGGAGTAGGCTTTGTCAGGCGGTGGAGCTGGATGGTTTATGGGCTTCTTGGGTTATGATCCAATTCAGACCCTGAGGCTTGTATTGGTAATACCGTCGAAAAGAAGACTGCAAGTTAGCGACGGACAGCTTGCACTCAAGAATAGTTCATACCTTGATATTCAATCCTTCAACGATGTAGTTAAATCTCCTATTTGATCGTTGTTATTGGCAACCTGAGCTAGGGCTACACCTGAAAGCATATTAACAAACTTATCTAACGTGTCTCAAAGCTACACCTGAAAGCATATTAACAAACTTATCTAACGTGTCTCAAGTCTAAGTAATACAGTAGTGTCAGAGTGGATTCCTGACTTGGAGAGGTTAAACTTGTAACTTTCATAACTTGACTTCGCAGGTAGTTTAAATGCAAGTGAAAGTAAGTCCTCTGTATAGAAATTACCTTTACCCAACTAGTCGTAGCCTCATGGGGAAAAGGGGCTTTTCGGAGGTGACGAATAGATTTTGCTCCTATTGCCTATCCAAATAACCTGATGATAATGACACTTTCGTAGTTATTTT
The DNA here is from genome assembly GCA_027568915.1 of Erythroxylum roraimae. Lineage (NCBI taxonomy): Eukaryota > Viridiplantae > Streptophyta > Magnoliopsida > Malpighiales > Erythroxylaceae > Erythroxylum > Erythroxylum roraimae. Next base: position 11,484,014 of record JAOSBL010000212.1, read on the forward strand.
TTGAGTTTCCATTGGTGCGCTAAGTGAAGACGTTTTCAAAGTGAAACCGCATTCAATGGGTAAGTTGACCTATCTAGCGTGTCCACTTCCCCCCTATGGTATCAACGCAGAACGCAAATCCATATTTAAATCATCTGACGGTGGACGTTAAACGAGAACTCACTCGTCTCTACCGAGGTATCTGATTAACTTTCTAGGTCGGGAATTTTGGATATCAAAGTAAACGTGAAAAGTACATGTCATCCGGATAAAACCTCATATCACTAACTAAGCCATTTGTTTATAAGCCAAACCATATTGACCACAAACCTTTTGCAAATAAGCTTAGTTACCAATGTACGTACGATTGTCTTTTCGTATCCCAAAAAGTTGCCTAATCTAATTAATGTTTGCTTAATGGGACCCACCTGAAGAAGAGCCGTTAGGTGGCGCGGGTAGGGCATTAAAGATACATGAATAAGCTGGCTGGTCCATAAAATGTGTGTTCACATCGAGAGAAGGGAAGTTAGTATATGGCTAAGGAAAAACTAGCCGTTAGTCTTTTGTGTAAGAACAGGAACCTCTTTCTCTCGGCAACTCATTGCCACCCTGACAATTTGTCTCCATATTTATCTCTCCCAATACAATTATACAAAGATTCTATCTCTCTCTCATGGCTTAGAGCTTCACGTGGTGCATCGCAGGAGCCCCACATCTATAGTTCCCACTTCAAAACCCCACTCACAAGTGATTTGGCTCCTGTTTCATTAAACGCAAACATCACTTCAAATAAGAGAGAGAGGGAAGAGAGCCTAGAAAGTAGAAACAGCCATACGAGCTTTCTTTTTCTTCTTGTTTAGACATTTTGTTAGCTCTTGAAGATCATGGAGATTGAAAATAGAATATTCGATGTTTTCTACAACTGCCCTTTTCATAGGCTTGCAAGAGAATGGTGCTGTATTTCGTATAAGAAGAAAGAGAAGTGGAAGATTCATCTACAGTTACGAGTACATCTTTGGTCATTTGTCCAAGTTTTCTTGTTTTCTCAACTTCTGATTCATTCTGTTCAACCTGTTTGGAGCCAAGATTGGGATGGTGTTGTTGTCACCCAAGCTGACTTTCAAGCATTGCAAGCTTTCAAGCAAGAACTACTCGACCCAAAAGGGTTCTTAAAGAGTTGGAATGATAGTGGCTATGGAGCTTGTTCCGGGGGTTGGGTCGGCATCAAATGTGCTAAAGGCCAAGTCATTGTAATCCAGCTTCCTTGGAGAGGATTAGGAGGCCAAATCACTGATAAAATTGGCCAACTTCAAGCGCTTCGAAAGCTTAGCCTTCATGACAATGCCATCGGTGGCTCGATCCCTCAATCACTTGGCGTTCTTCCAGATCTTAGAGGAGTTCAATTATTCAACAACAGACTTTCAGGTTCTATCCCTGCTTCTTTAGGTACCTGTCCTTTGCTCCAGACTCTAGACCTTAGCAACAACTCTCTCACTGGTCCCATACCAGATAGTCTTGCCAATGCTACCAAGCTTTTCAGACTCAATGTGAGTTTTAATTCACTTTCAGGTTCCATACCGGTTAGTCTTACACAATCTTCTTCTCTCATTTTCCTGGCTCTCCAATACAATACTCTTTCTGGGCCATTACCTGATTCTTGGGGTGCAACACAAACCAAAAATAACACCATACAGTTCCAGTCCGTAACTGTTGATCATAACTTCTTCTCGGGACATATCCCTGCTTCTTTGGGCAAATTGGGTGCTTTACAAGAGATCGATCTCAGTAATAACCAAATCACAGGAGCCATACCAGTTGAACTTGGGGGGCTCTCTAGGCTTAGAACATTGGATATTTCCAATAATGCCTTGAATGCAAGCTTACCCATTAATCTATCTAATCTATCCTCACTTTCGGTGTTGAACCTTGAGAACAATAACCTTGACAGCCAAATCCCCGAGGAACTTGGCAGATTGCACAACCTTTCTGTTCTGATTTTGAAGAGAAACCAATTAACCGGTCCTATTCCTGCAACATTAGGCAACATTTCCACCCTCACACAACTTGATTTATCACAAAATAAGCTCAGTGGAGAAATCCCTGATTCCCTATCGAATATACAAAGTCTGATTTCACTCAACGTTTCTTACAATAACCTTTCTGGCCCGGTACCTCCTCCTTTATCCCGAAAGTTCAATTCAAGCTCTTTTATAGGAAATCTTCAACTGTGCGGATTCAGCGGTGCATCTTCATGTCCTTCTTCAGCCCCATCACAAACTGTCCCACCTCCACCAGGAAAACATAAGCGCAAACTTAGTACTAAAGACATAATTCTTATAGCAGCAGGAGCCCTGCTAATAGTGCTGCTTATACTATGTTGTATTCTGCTTTACTGCTTAATAAGGAAAAAGCAAGCTGCATCGAAACCGAGGAATGGTCAAGCTGCAGCAACAGCAGCAGCAGCAGCAGCAGCCAGAGGGGAGAAGGGAGCTCAGGCAGCGGCTGGTGAAGTAGAAGCGGGTGCCGATAATGGAGGTAAATTAGTCCAGTTCGATGGGCCAATGGTTTTCACAGCCGATGATCTCTTATGTGCAACTGCTGAGATTATGGGAAAGAGCACTTATGGTACTGTCTACAAGGCCACATTAGAGGATGGGAGCCAAGTTGCAGTGAAAAGATTGAGAGAAAAAATAACAAAAAGTAACAGAGAATTTGAAACTGAGGTTAATATGCTGGGAAAAGTTCGGCATCCCAACCTTTTGGCTTTGAGAGCTTATTATTTAGGACCTAAAGGAGAGAAGCTTCTTGTTTTCGACTACATGCCTAAAGGAAGTCTTGCTACGTATCTCCATGGTACAAAATTGTGGCATTCCTTTCTTTTCTTTTTTTTATTTAAATTTTTTTGTTAACACATTTAAACAGTCGCTTGACAACTGATTCCTGTGTTTCTGTGCAGCAAGAGGACCTGATACAACCATTGATTGGCCAACAAGGATGAATTTAGCACAGGGCATGACGCGAGGCCTGTTCTATCTTCACAACCATGAGAATATCATACATGGAAACCTTACATCGAGTAATGTCCTACTCGATGAGCATACAAACGCGAAAATTGCAGATTATGGCTTATCTCGGCTGATGACAACTGCTGCCAATACAAATGTAATTGCCACTGCGGGTGCATTAGGATACCGAGCACCTGAGCTTTCAAAGCTCAAGAAAGCAAACACAAAAACAGACGTATACAGCCTCGGAGTGATCATACTCGAACTGCTTACTGGAAAGTCTCCCAGTGAGGCAACGAATGGTGTGGATTTGCCCCAATGGGTTGCCTCTATTGTGAAAGAGGAGTGGACTAACGAGGTTTTCGACGTGGAATTGATGAAGGATGCGACTACAATAGGAGATGAGCTTCTTAACACATTGAAACTGGCTCTCCACTGTGTTGATCCCTCTCCTTCTGCTCGACCAGAAGTCCAGCAGGTCCTCCAGCAACTCGAAGAGATTAGACCTGCAGAAACAGCTGGTAGCTCCGGAGATGATGGTGCAGCAATTCCTTCTACAAGCGAGTAAAAGCAAAGATACTAATTGGTCTTAAGGAGTATAGAGTAGTGGAAGTGTAGTAGGTAGTATTGGCAGGTTGCTTGCATTCTTTCATTCTTCTTAAGCATTGATTTTTAGAGTTTATTAGACCACGTCTGTAAATACATGTTGGTTTCAACTCTTTACAGAGCATGTTATTTATCAGTTGTTACAACTCATGACTTGGTCTGGTCCACAACAGTTACGGGTCTCTTTTCCTACCCATTGGGAAGTTTTCTGATCATAGAGTCATGATTGAAACTGATTTGATCTATGTTGTGGAAAAGATCGGAACTTTTTTTTCTTTTTCAATTCGTCTTGCCCTTTTTGCCTACTTTCTAATATTTCAAAATGTCTAATAATAATTTTAAAAATATATATATATAAAATGCACATGGGAGTTCAGAGTCTTTCATCCTCTCACTCAAAGTATGCAGGATTTTGTTCTTATCCTCTCTCTCATAAGTATGCAGGATTTTGTTCTTACTGTATTCTGGCAAAATGGAAACCTGGAAATTAAAAAATGAATATTTTATTGCTTGCAGCCTTTCCCTCTAACCTTCAATTAACGGCCAACACTTAGAAGTCATTTTTCAGTTTAAGAGCTGCCTCATCCGATGACTCTCCAACCGTAACAGCTTGACACTGATGATTAGCCATCTTACACATCACACAAAATGTCCTCAGGACGGCGATCTTTGACTCCTTTCAGATCTTACACCGTGTGGTCTGGTCAAACAACGATTGACGTATAACACAGCATGGGCATGGTTAATACCATAGTTTTATAATCAATCTCGGACGTGAACCTAAAACAATATAAATTATTAATTCATCCAGTGTTTTATTAATATACATAAATTTTCAAACAGGAATTAATATTAGGATCAGCGTCGACGTGGTGGATGTGTCATGTCATTATAATGTGATGCGAGCGTGAGTAACCAATCAAAAGACTCGTTCTATATGCTTAACAGGCAGGTTACAAGAGTTAAGAATAAGAATGCTAGAGGGGTTGTGAATAGGTTGTCAAAATATGAAAGTATATATCTTCATCAAGTTTTAAAGGACATTTTAAGAACTATTTAAAGAGATTTATATCCACCCGATTTGAGCTAAGGTTAAAAAGGAATTGGAAGTTTAAAATTTATTTTAATGGAACATGCAATCATGTTGCAACTCATGTTTATCTTTAAACGTGAGAAGATTGAGCACAGCCTCACTCACACGAGAGCAGATCCTCTGTCTAAGTCTATCGTGTCTTATTCTATCTAAGACACGATACGACGTCGTTTTGTGTAAAAATTGGACAGCACTATTGTTCCTTGGACAGGCGCCTGTGGGTGGCGCCGTTTTTAAGCCAACAGACGAAGCCTCTAAGCTACCCTTCATTTATTAAAGAATGACGTTCCAAAGTCAACTGTATTGTTATTAAGAACTAAACAAATAAGTAGAAAATGATTAAATATCAAAAACGTTAAACAATTATGTCAATTATGTCAATTATTATTATTATTATTATTATTATTATTATATTCGATATGATTATTAAATAAATTCATTATATTAATTTCTATTA
>JAOSBL010000212.1:11543643-11559117 GCA_027568915.1 Erythroxylum roraimae
GCTCTCTCTCTCTCTCTCTCTCTCTCTCTCTCTCTCTCTATATATATATATATATAACAATATTCCTAATGAAATAGTGAGTAGTGAGCTAGCTAATAGGGTTGGTTCATTGACAGGCGAATGGTGGGATGCTAATCCGATAGATGTGGTAAGGAGGGCAACTAGAACCGGAGCATCTCCAAATATCTCTGACGCATATACCATTAACGGTCAACCTGGTGATCTCTACAACTGCTCCGCCAAAGGTGTGTGGCTGTTCTTCTAATTCCATGTCTAAAGGGGAAAAGAAAATAAAGTTAATAGAAACTTGAGCTGAAAATATCTATGAACACAACCCTCATGGATGAATTATGGGCCTAACCAATGTGCACTTGTGCAGATACGATCATCGTTCCAATAGACTCCGGCGAAACACACCTTCTCCGAGTCATCAACGCTGCACTCAATCAACCACTTTTCTTCACCATCGCCAGCCACCAGTTCACAGTTGTTGGTGCTGATGCCTCCTACTTGAAGCCCTTTACCACGTCAGTCATCATGCTAGGACCCGGCCAGACCACCGACGTCTTAATCTCCGGAGACAAACCACCTGCCCGTTACTACATCGCTGCACGTGCTTATCAAAGTGCACAAAACGCACCGTTTGATAACACAACCACCACCGCCATTCTCGAGTACAAGTCCGCGCCGTGCCCTGCAAAGGGTTTATCAATCAACCCAATTATGCCAACGTTACCGGCGTTCAACGACACAACCACAGTTACGACATTTAGCAGAAGCCTTAAAAGTCCACAGAAGGTGGAAGTCCCCACAAATATTGACGAAAGCCTGTTCTTCACCGTTGGTTTAGGACTCAACAAGTGTCCTAAAAACGCCAGAGCTAGAAATTGTCAGGGACCAAATGGCACTCGCTTCACTGCTAGCATGAACAATGTTTCTTTTGTTCTCCCGTCAACTTTCTCTTTGCTCCAAGCTCATCACAACAGTATCCCTGGAGTTTTCACGACTGATTTTCCGGCAAAACCACCTGTGAAGTTCGATTACACTGGTAACGTGAGCAGGTCACTTTGGCAACCTGTTCGCGGCACTAAATTGTATAAGTTGAAGTACGGATCAAGAGTTCAGGTTGTAATACAAGATACAAGCATTGTTACGCCTGAGAATCATCCGATTCATTTGCATGGATATGATTTCTATATCATCGCTGAAGGGTTTGGAAATTTCAATCCTAAAAAGGATAAATCAAAATTCAATCTTGTTGATCCACCGATGAGAAATACAGTTGCCGTGCCCTCAAATGGTTGGGCTGTCATCAGATTCGTTGCTGATAATCCTGGTAAGTAAATGTTGCCCCGTTTCTCTCCATGAAACTAAAAAGAATTGAATACTAAACTATCTGTCTGCACTGTGATTGAATAGGTGTGTGGATAATGCACTGTCACTTGGACGTTCATATCACATGGGGTCTGGCGATGGCTTTTTTGGTCGAGGATGGGGTAGGGGAATTGCAGACTTTACAGGCACCTCCAGGGGATCTGCCTGCATGTTAAGAGATACGATATAATTAAATACATAGGAAATGGCTATCGTCGACATTGTCAAGCTCAACAACAGTGGGTGTCCAATTTTTCCCTTCTCATAGTATTGGAGTTTCAGTACCGTCGGGTTTTCCCTTTCAATAGTCTTCTTGTCAAATTGTTTCTTTGTTTTCTTTTCCGATAGATAAAACCGCGGGGTTGGAGGGTGATGGTGCCTTTTGCAATGTTAATTGCCATCTACTTGCTCGCGAACCCGCACGACCATTGATTTTTAGCTGTAATAATTTTTACTATTAATAACACCTGCAACTTTGTTCCCAAAAATCTCTCCTTCTTCCTACTTCTATCCTGTATCTGATGTTCTTGCAAGGTGCACAGCATACAATATAACTTCTTAATCGACCATCCAACAACATGGGTCAGATCCGTCGTACAAAAAAGCAGTAAAAATAAGTGAGCAATACCGTCAATTTAATTCAATATAGAATAAATTAGTAAAAATTATTAAATTAATGACCATCAAATACTGAATGGGCCTGATCTTATTCAATTGAAATTATACATACAATACTGCCTCCTTCGTGGCCTAGACGATCCATAATAATTATAATCTTACTCTTGGAGCTGTTACTGTTAGGTCTATGTACCTTTGTTCTATTATAACAAACCTTCAATTGGGCTGCTTTCCATTACAACCGTTGGGATAAACAAATGAATACCAACATTCACACTAAGTCACGGATGACGTTTCCAGAGGTCCACATCTCTTCTCGAGACTCTTGGAGCTGTTACTGTTAGGTCTATGTACCTTTGTTCTGTTATAACAAACCTTCAATTGGGCTGCTTTCCATTACTGCCGTTGGGATAAACAAATGAAAACCAACATTCACCCTAAGTCACGGATGACGTTTCCACAGGTCCACATCTCGTCTCGATGCTTTCTCGATCCAATTGCCAATTGGACTTTGATCTCTACTCGCATTGATGATGACTTCTTTTCAACAGCGTGTCAAACTGTACAGAACAGTCTCTGCCTCATCCCACGCGGCCACGTGCTAGACATGCACAGAATGACCAGAGAACTAGGATGGGATCACTAGACAGTTTGTCCGTTGTTGACTTTTACACGTGTGTCCCTCTTGTCGTATCCACGTGCTGCTTTATTGATATCTTTTTCTTCAATTTGCGCCCACTAGTCGTTTCATCTAATACATAGACTGCCCCTGTTCATTTAATAATTTACGGATATGCTAACGTGTAGTCCAGTTAGTTGCTTCACATTGATCAACTGATAGAAAAGGAAAACAAAATAAGAAGGAACAAGACAATCAGATTAGTGGCGCAAAACTTATACAAATTACGGAGAAATCCAGTTATCGAAATGCTGATTACATTGTCGTTCTGAATGACTAATAACGGAACTGGACACAGCTTGCAGGAGGAGAAGATATTTGCAAGGCTTGAGGGGTCCAGATATAGTGGCAGACTTGAAATTTCGAGAAACTTCGTGGGGGAAAGAGTGAAGGAGCGCAAAACTGGCAATTGCTTCGAGGCAAAGGAAAACCAAAACGGGTGGCTCTGGAGGCTCGGAGAAGGTTCGGCTGCTCATTTTAAAACAAGTTAACAACTAAGGTTCACCCACATATCGTGATAAGATCGTTGCCACGTCATTATATATCCGAGAAAGGATATCAGAAATATCTAGAGAAGGCTATAAATATCTATTTTCTCTCCTTTGCAATGTTTCTCAAGCCAAGCAAACAGACACAGCTATCTGCTAAACTTACTCTCTGTTCATCCTAGTACAAACATCAAATCACACCAAAGAATCATCTGCCTATCCTGCAGAACAAATCAAACTTACACGGGATTCAGTAAAGCGTACCAGGAGCAAGAAGAGGAGTTGAAAGAGTTTAAATTTTCAGTTCTTGTGTCTCCGGGGACAACTTACAGGTTGGTCAACTTCGCCTTTCCTTTTCTCCTTGACTGATTTCTTTCCAGTTATCCTCTACTTTGCTGATTGAACTTTGGAAACGGTTTTTCTTTCATTGGTGACGTTTCTGGGTTAATTGGGTTTAATTCTGTTTTGAGCGGTTGGGTTTTGAAGATTTAGGATTAGGGTTTCGTTCTGTCTTTAATCTCTTGATTGTAGATTGTAATTTGGGGATTTTGGGAAAGGCGCGGATGAGTCGTGGCGGAACCGGAACGTCATCGTTTTTGAAGTTGAACAAAACTTTATAGTGTGGTCCTTTTCCGGGTCATTTTAGAAATGTAATAGTATTTCCGATCACTAATAAGTAAACTTGATCTCCAAGGTAACGGTTGTGCAATAAAGTTGTAATAGTCTATCACTAAATAGGAAACGAAATAATAATAGTTGTATTGGACCGCAAGCGTAATTCCTTGCGTAGTAGGTAAACGTGGTAATAACCGGGTGTATTTTCACATTCCAAATAGGAAATTTAAATTCTGGACAAGTTTGATTTTTGAGCATTTAACTGCAATATCTGTTCTTATGCGTTCCTTTTCCCCTTCTGGTCTTCTGTGATCCCAGTGTTCCAATTTTGCTCTTTTTTGTCGGTTGCAGATAAACCGGGTTACTCGTGTTACGGGTTTCTCGTGGTAGGGTTTGGTGGGGATTTGGAGAGTATAACTACGTAAACCGTGGAGTGGATTTTGTTGTGAAGAAAGGATAAGTCGTTGAAAGTTGCAAGATGGGATCTTTTGTTGCAAGTTCTGATGTGGCTGGTGTGCCATCGGAATCTATCAGGAAGAGGAAGCGACGGGACGGTACCAAGTCCGTGGCTGAAACACTGAAAAAGTGGAAAGAATACAACGAGTATATTGATTCTGGTGGTAATGGAGATAATAAACCGTCGCGGAGAGTTCCTGCCAAGGGATCAAAAAAAGGATGCATGAAAGGGAAAGGAGGACCCCAGAACTCTGTTTGTAATTATAGAGGTGTTAGGCAGAGGACATGGGGAAAGTGGGTTGCAGAGATTAGGGAACCTAATAGAGGGCCAAGACTTTGGCTTGGTACCTTCCCCACTGCCTATGAAGCTGCTCTTGCCTATGACGAAGCAGCAAGGGCTATGTATGGCCCTTATGCCCGGCTAAATCTTCCGGAGGTGGCGCATCCTACAGGTACTTCAAGGGGTCCTTTTTCGTCTATAACACCTAAGGATTATTCTCCGGTTGCAACTCCTGCGGATTCGGACTCTACTATGACTTCGAATCACTCTGAAATTTGTGGATGTGAAGATACAAAAGAGCAGGTTGCAAAGATTGATTATGGTGAAGGTCAATCACAAATCAAAACAGAGCCCCCTGCGATGTATGAACCTTCATTGCGAAATTGTGCACTAAAAGAGGAGGTGAACAACGACCAGAAGGAAACTATGCAAGGTATTCGTGAAACTGAAGCAGAAAGTTATCCTACCAAAGAAGAGGTAGAGAAGAGCGAGGCATGTGAAACTCCAAAGGCCGGGGATTTTGGGTGGATAAATGGTCATGATGGCCAGGATTTTTTGCAGGATTTCTCAATGGATGAGATTTTCAGTGTGGATGAACTACTCAGTTCCATGGACAGCCCTCCGCTTCATACAAATTTCGATGCTGCTCAGCGTTCATATCCTCAAAATCCAATGATGCAGCACCAGCCGCCACTGGAGAACCCATATGCGAGGTTTATTTGCAGCTCAGAGCATACGGAGCTACCAGTTCCTTCGGGCAACGTGTACAGCTTTGATTTCTTAATGCCTGGCAGGCAGGAGGATGCCACTCTTCAATTGGATGATCAGGGCTTCTGTGACCTGGGACTATCTGAACTAGACTTTGAGAATGCATGATTTAGGACCCATACAAAATGAGAAGCATCTTCGACAACTTCAAGAAGGAAAGAACTAGGGAATGCGTTTTGTTTTATACTCATTTGGCGGGACCCAAAAAAAAAAAAAAAACAGTTCCTCAATTCTGTTTATGTGCTATGCCAAATTTAGCATTATATGAGCTGATTCTCAATATGATTTTAGACAAGAGTAATTGGCCATGAAATTCCAACTCTTATAGTTGGTGGACTGTGTTGAAAGCATGTTCTTGTTAGATTCATCTTGTAGATTAGATAGTAGGGGGGGAAGAAATTTTTCTTGTACATGTAGCTTGGAGCTAATACAAAATTGTGAGTAGACGAATATTCAACAAGATGAGGCATTCAGTAAATTTAGTGTGCCTGCTTCGCTCATTTGTTTCCAGCACCGTTCACAAAGTGAGTTGAACTGACGAAAACGTTTTCTTGGAATATGGTCAAATTCGTTTATCGTAAATCGTATTTGCTTATTGCTTGAAAGTTCTTGGGAATATGACTTAATTCTCTTCCGTTTTCTGCTTAATGTAGTATTGGGGTTTTATGAGCAAGCTTTTCATTTGCTGTATAACAGATTGTGTTTGTCCACTGTACCCTTAAAAACAACATTTAGCATTCATAATACAAGATGTAGTTGGCATAATATGTCTTTTTGTTGTGTAATTGGGTTCTTGTTGTATAGGTGGTTATGAAGATGGCACAATATGTGTTGGATGTTTTGTATATATACATGATTGAAAATTTCTCAACATTTTTGAAAGACTAGTGAAAGTTACGTGAGAGTTTGTAAATACCTAGCAACCTCTTTTAAAACATGGCATGGGTTTTTCTGCCAGTACTTTTGGTGTTTTATGTAATTTTTATGTTTTCATAAATTTCTTATTTTCTTCTTTGTGGCTCTTTTTAATTTTGTTTTATATTTATTCTCTACGAAGTTGATCTTACAATTATCGGTTTATTTTAATGTAGAGAAGGACAAGAGGTACGTTTAGAGATTCTACTCGTGCTTTTATAAGTTGCTTGAATTAGTGAATGTATGTGTTGTAATTAAGTGGCCCACAAAATATCACGTTTTGCATGTTTTAAAGCTTACAAGATGAGGTTCAATTCAAAGAAGTTTTTTAGATCATGGTGGAGTCTTATAAAAGACTCTGGAAGCTTTTGGAACATAGTAAAAGCTTATAGAAGATCCTGAAAGCTTTTGGAACTTGACAGAAGCTTATGAAATCTTATAGAACATTGTGGAACAATATGAAAGTTTATAAAAGCTTATAGAATGTTGTAGATAGATATACTTTGTCGAACTGTAGGGAAAGATGGAGAAGGAGCAATCTCTATTTTGGGAAGAAATTAATGGAACCGTCAATATCGTTGCTTTGGATGCTTCCAAAAAGGTGTTCCTTGGAGACTTCTCTTGTTGCTTAAATTATTATGCTTAAGGAAGCATTTACTAGTCTAGCTGCTAAGTTGAAGAAAGTAAAGGGAGACTCGAGCTTATGTAAGATGGCGGTGACACAAAGAGTTGTGACACCTATTGCTGCTTCCAAAGGTCCCAGAGCTAAGGTTGTTGGAGGATCAAGGGACACAAAGACCATCGATAACTTCCTTTGAAATATGGAGCAGATCATGTCAAGATGATAACGCTTTGGTGGCGTGTTGTAACACTATAACAAAATAACTATATTTAAAACTATAGCTAGTGATGAGTTTAGGTTGATCCCACATAAATTAAATCAATTCACCTTTCTAAATTATATATGTATAAAAGGGGTCTGATTTAATGCAATTAAGAAAACAAAGTAAAATTGAACTTATGAAAGCAAATCAAAGCAAGCAGTGAAAAATGATAAAATTTATAAATGATTTTGGAATCCAGTTCTTGGATCAATCTCAGTCTAAACACAAACAAACATACGTCATTGCATTGTTGTTTTCACACCTCTCTTAGAACTATTAATCGTAGATTAAAAAGCTTTGTTAATCTTGGTTTTTCTTAGATCCGGTTTAACCAAAAATAATTTTTTAATAAACCTAGCTATCGAACAACTTAGAGCAAATTCTCAAGATTTAGTCAGACAGTCACATTACAAATAAGGAAAATAGATCAATCTAAGCAACAACTACACAAGTTTAGGTTATTTAACCTAGCAACAACTACTCAAGTTTAGGTTATTTAACCTATATTACGTTATCTCTAATGATTCAAAGTCATTAATTGCCACAAATGAACCCAAAATACAACTATGACGTATCGTATTCAAGATTCTAGCAATAGGTTTACATAAAATCAATATAATAGAGCATTCAGATCATTCTTACACAATTCAATAAGTAGAATAAAGTAAACAATCCTTAAAGAAGGGAAGAACAACGATACACAATGACGATATGCCTATCCCAAGAAGGTAAGGTTTCTGCCCTTTCCTATGCCTCCAAGATGATTCTCCCTTCTTTCATTGCCCAAAATGTCAATTTAGAGTAAAAACTACATTTCTAGGCATATCCACAGTTGGGTGCACGACCGTGCATCCAACTATGCAAATCAATTAAAATGCCTAATTCGTGAATGTGCACGACATGATATATTATTCTTTTTATGGCATTTTCTTGTCCCATCTTCACTCTAATCCTTTTCCTTCTTATCCACAATGACAATTGAGTGTGAACATCAAGAGGATGACTCAAAGAATGTGTTTTTAACTCGCTTTAGCTCTTATGCTTCCAAATTGAACCTAAAATCAAATATGGGCTAAAATGAATGTCTTAAGCATTTCAAAAATCACTAAGTGTTATGGAATAACTGTATAAACAATCAAGCACGCGTCAAGTTCTCCTATACTTAGCTTTTGACCGTCCTCAAGCAAAACAACAAAATCAAAGTCACAAAACAAAATACTTACTAATTTTTCTATATTTTCTAAAAATAGATTGTCATAAGTAAAGAGAAATACCTTTCAAAATCATAGCAAGAACTCAACATCCAAAGTCTCTACTCATGATCAATCAACAATCATTTCTTTTAGAAACTGAGCAATCTATTCGTAGACTTAGACAAAATGTATTTAAATAAGATAGATCCATAGGTCTACTCAAACATCATTCATGATCATGACGTTTCATGATTTTGCATATCATTTAATTTCTCCACCACTAGGATTCACATGCATAATCATGAATCAAATGACTTTTTTAAGGTTGTAATGTGGGTAAGGGCTAAGATGAGATGTATTTGGATAGTGTAGTGTAGAAGCCGTCAAAGATAGTGAAACAAGAAAACACTTAATGGAATATCAAGCGCAAAAACTAACATTCACTCAAAACTGGGTACCATCAGCTATAATGAATACAAAAACAATGTTCTACATCTTAGATTCAAACTCTCACACCATAAACCACATAAAGCAAAATCAATTAGAAGGAATCACTTATACAATTGATAACAAACAATACATTATAACCATAAGTGGTGATACTTCAAAACAACATCTACCTTATATGCATCATTCTCAAATCACCCATTCCATACAAATTTAGGAGAAAAAACTAATTATGAATAACTTTGCAAAACAATTGCATTTCCTCCTTGATACTTATATTTAAACATATTTTTTCTTTCTTTTCTTTTCTTTTCCCTTTTCTTTTTTTTCCTTTTCTTTCCCTTTTCTCTTTTTCTTTTTTTTAAATGAAAGAAGCTACATCAGCATTTGGAATTCATTGATAAGAGATAAAATGACATTCTAATAATTATAACCAACCCACATATATGCATAACCCCATACTTATAATTTTTGTGCATCCATAATCATCAACAATAAAGAAATGTTTCACTAGCTTTAAGGCTTGGGTAGGACATTTGGTTAGCTTGAAGGCCACATTACATAAAGAAAAGGCAAATAAAACTCAAGGGGCTTAACAAATTAAAAATGCATATCAACAAGTGGGCTATTTAGCTAATGTAGCTTATGAAACAAAGAATTCCTATATCATTTCCAGATTAATGCATGTGATAAAAATGTGGTCTCAAATAGAAAATCAAAGCAAATTTAGGATGTGCACATCATGAAGGTCACACATAAACAAAAGACAATAAGACTGCTATGAATGTGTTAGTCTATAAAGGCTCAAAATCTCACTTTCTTCTGTTTACCACTAGTCACTACTCTTTTAAAGATAATTGACCAATCACAAGAGTAAAAGTACATGCTCAAGTTGTCATGAATTTTTCTAATCAATTCACTCTCTAATTATGACCATATAGTCTTAAAAGCAATAGAAAAATAGAAAGTATTTCTTTGTTTGATTGATTTTAAAAAACACCTAAGAAACACTCATAAGAAACAAACCATCTTAACATAAGCAATAAAAAAAATTAAAAACATGCATGAAAACTAAGATCCCTACCCTTACACTTAAAACTTACATTGTCCCCAATGTAACATCAAATGTAAGAAATGGAGCATTTAACATAAATAACAAATGCAAGAATGTAAATGAAAAAAAATAAACTTCCCTTGGATTGCCTCCTAAGCAACGCCTTTTTTCATGTCATTGGTTCGACTCAAGTGTCGCTCAATCTTCATAATGAGGGTTTTCTAACCTTATCACTTCCACATTTTCCACTTGGAATCCTTCATAAAAGAGTTTCAATCGATGAAAATTAACCTTGAACTGTTTGTTCGTTTGTAGGCTTTTAATTTTAATTGCACCATGTGAAAATACATTAGTAACAATAAAAGGTTCAATCCAACGGGAATGTAATTTACTTAGGCAAAGTTTAAGTAGTGAATGATAGAGAAGAACTTTTTGTCCAACAATGAAATTCTTTCTAACAATCATCTTATCATGAAATAGCTTTATCTTTTCCTTGTAAATTTCTCCATTCTTATAAAAGTCAAGCCTAAGCTCTTTTAATTCTTGCAGTTGCAATTTCCTTTGTTTACCCACCTCGTCCATCTTCATATTGCATTGCTTGATTGCCCAAAAAGCTTTGTTCTAAATTTCCACTGGAAGATGACATAGCTTTCTATAAATTAGTCGGTATGGAGACATGTCAAATGCTGTCTTTTATGTGGTTCTATATGCTCAAAGAGCATCATCAAGTCCTTGACTCCAATCTTTACAATTGATTGTAAATATGAGTGACATGGTAGGTCGTAGGAACCTTATGAGTGACATGGTACTTCTTTAAAATATTTCTCACCAATTAATTGTAAATATGAGTGCCCCTGTCACTAATTAATGCTCACAATATTCCAAACCTAGAAAAATGTTAGACTTGACAAATTCTGCAACAACTTTAGAATCATCAATCCTTGTGTCTTTAACTTCCACCCATTTAGAAACATAAACCACAACCAATAAAATGTAAACCAAACCAAAAGAAGGAAATGGTCCCATAAAGTCAATACCCTACACATTAAAAATTTCACATGCAAGGATTGGAGATAAAGGCATTTGATCTTTATGGGATAAATTGTCTTGTTTTTGGCATTGTTCACCCGCCTTGCAAAACATATAAGAATTTTACACCCCATAACTGATAATGGAATCAGAATACCGAATGTTATCACATTCTTAAATATCTAAAATCTCGAATTACATATTTTCTATTCAAAACTTTATTATTATAGCAATTACTATTCACTTTATAAAAATTTTGATAGAGTTTCCTCTATATTTACTTAAACCTCCTGCAAGAAAATTCAATGCACTTCTTACGCATGTTACTCAACTATCCACCTCTATGTCAAACTCCTTGACAAAATAATTTACCCATCCTCCAATACATTTCAACTCATCTAAACCAAATTTCATACATAACTTTCATATATAATTCATAATAAAATTCTGTAAGATCCTTCACTTCGTTATGTGTACATGGCATAACAAAAAACAAAATAAAATTTTGTAGTACATCCACCTCCAAGTCTTCCAAGATCTTCTATATGACTCTATTCTTGTAGTAGATCCACCATAGCTTTCTTCTATTTCTCTTCAAAACCTACGCGAGGAAGGAAAATCCACACGCTAAGCTATAAGCTTAATGGTGTTCAAGTAATTCCATTTCTCATTCAATTCAGTTCATTCCAACATAACATGCATAACATATAATATTTTTCAAATGTAAATATCTTCATTTATTTCTAAACATAAATAGGCATTTAAAATCAATTTATGAAATACAAACATATATCTATTTTAATAATTCATATCTAATTACACAATGATTAATAAATTGTACAATCAATACTACTTTCATTTGAGGTTCTTTTATCCTTAGTCGTACATTTATATTTTTTTTTCTGTAATTGCTCTAAATAAAATTCAACGGAATTACATAGCTGAGCTGGATAAGTGGGATTTTAAAATATGGGATCGAGTTCTCGAAACCATATGGTCCATTTACATACTTATATCTGATGAGATCAAGCTCTCAAAGCCATAAAGTCGATAAGACAAATCAAATATCTTATACTAATACCAAGCTCTCGGAGCCATATAGTCTATAAGACAAATCAAATATCTTATACTAATACCAAGCTCTCGGAGCCATACAGTATGGTAACATATATCATGACACAGTACTGCTAACTCCTTAATTGGCATGCCAACCTTATCACATTCCTCCAATTCCTATATATTTTACTAGGGGTAAATCTAATTAAATTCCATTGAAATTTAATGGTAAAAACTCATAATAGCCAATTCCAAATATTCCATATTTGACTAAAGTAAATGTCACTCCGTAAAGTCATTTTTTCCATTATTGGTTTTAATTTAGTTTATAGAACATTCAAGATATGTTCAACTTACCAATTAGTCAAAAATAATATGTACATCAAGTTTCCATATTCAAACATAATGTATGCCAATTGGGGAAAATACAAATGATAAGTCCAAAATCCAAATTAATTGCATATATTACTTCATTTTCAATCCAATTAATTATTTTTAACAACAATTTCATAAACCCCTAATTTTATCTCAAGAACTCTAAATTACCTAATACACAATTTTTTTAGGGAAAAATAGAATTGCAAGAACACATACCAAATTAATGTCCAATTCTTCTAATTAAGCTTCAATTTCACCAACAATTCCTTATTCTTTCTCTTTCTCTCTCTCCTCCAATTCATCTTCTTTATTTTTATAATTGCATAAAAATTCAAATTTATGCATTTTATTCATTAATGCATGCCTATACCAAAATCATGTACTAAAAACAACCAAAACTTCATTAACTTACCTTATTAATTTTGGTTACTATTCATCAAGAACACCATATACTTTTTCTTCGTCTTTTCCCAAACTTTTTGTTAATATGGTGGGTTTAGGGACCTTAAGTTGATGATTTAGTACTTAATAGTTGATTTGGGAGTTAAAGATAGAGAAAGTTGGCTTAAAAGTGGAAGAAATTGAAAGAAAATGGAACAAAAGAAGAGAGGGGCTGTTCTCGATGCTCTTTAGCGAAAAAGAGAATGGGTAATTGACAAAAATGTTATGTGGTCCCTTAATAAATAGATCTAAAATTAACTTTAACTTTTAATTCATTCTTTTCTTCTTCTCAATAAAAATATCTATAAGAAAAGTATCAACCCCACATAAAGACCTTAATTAATATCATTTATTTCCATTAAAATTTTCAATTTTGACTTTTACCCTTTTCTCGAGTCAAACTTTGACCACTGGTCAATTATTGGTCAAATCCTCAAAATAAACTTATTTTAACCTTAAATAAAATCCTCACGTTGTCCTTAAATAATACTATCCAATGAAAAATAAAATAAAGGGTAGTTTAAGTCCCGAGTGTCACTGTTCACCTCAGGATGAACTATTCACGACCAAAAAAGTAATATTCATGAAACCAAAATTTTGGGGCATCACAAAGAATCTCGAAATATATTTGGCCAACAAAAACCACATTCAAGTATTCTATTAGGCCCAAAATGACCACCACAAGCATACGAATGACAAAATTTTAAAATAGATTCACATTATTGCTCAAGCACACATCTCTTAATTACTTGATCAGAACAACACTTCTATAATTGAGGATCATCCAAAATATAATATTTACAATCACTCTTTATTATATTATGCCTATCTTTACTCAAATCAGTAGGTATCTCATGATTCACTAGATAGTTTACAATACGTAAGATGGAACCTTACCTTGAAGCGTTAGTAATTGTTCATCCGAAAATAGCTCTTGCAATGGTATTGAATCCTCTTCCTTCACAACTCAAGTGGGTCGAATCTGAGTTCTCTATACCTTTCTTATCTTTGATCTCCAAATCAAACTCTTGGAGCAAAAGAATCCATTTAATAAGTCTTGGCTTCGCTTCCTTCTTCGATAAAAGATATCTTAATGCTAAATGATCAGAATATGTAATGACTTTAGAACCAAAAAATAAGGTCTAAATTTATCTAAAGCAAACACAATAGCTAAAAGATCCTTTTTGTGGTGGAGTAGTTGCATTGTGTTAGACTGAGAGTTCTTGAAGCGTAGTAAATGGCATAAGTCATCTTACCACATTTTTGTCTGAGGATAGCACCCACAACAAAATTGCTAGCATCACACTTAATCTCAAAGGGTTGACTCTAATTAGGTGGTTGAGTGATTGGTGCTGAAGTCAACAGTTCCTTTAATTTGTCAAAAGGTTCCTTGCATCCCTCATCAAATTCAAATGGCACATCCTTTTGTAACAAACAACAGAGATTTGTTGAAATCTTACTACAGTCTTTGATAAACCAACGATAAAAACCTGTATGGCTAAGAAAAGAATGAACCTCCCTCACATTTATGGGATAGGGTAAGTTTTGGACAATTTCTACCTTAGCTTTATCAACATCAATCCCTCTAGATGAAATTACATGTCCCAAAACTATTCCTTGTGTAACCATAAAATGTAATTTTTCAGAATTTAGAATAAGAATAGTTTCCATGCACCGTTCAAGTACACAATTCAGATTATCTAAGCATGCATCAAATGAATCCCCATGGATAGTAAAATAATCCATAAAAACCTTAATAATTTGCTGAACATAGTAAGAGAAAACATGCATTTTTAAAAGGTGGTTGGGGCATTGCAATTTCTAAAAAGGCATTCTTCTATAGGCAAATTTACATAGGCATGTGAAGGATGTTTTCTCTTGATCTTCGGGAGCTATCATAATTTGGTTATAATTTGAATATCCATTAAGAAATCAATAGTGAGATCATCTTGCAAGTCGTTTAAGCATTTGATCGATGAATGGGAGTGGAAAGTGATCCTTGAGTGTAGCAACATTTAACTTTCTGTAATCAATGCATATTCGCCATCCATTTTGAATTCTTGTAGGGACAAACTCATTATTCATATTTTTCACCACTGTAATCACAGTCTTCTTCTATACCACTTAGACTAGATTACCTAATTACTATCCAAAATTGGATAGATTATACCAACATCAAGCAACTTTAAGATCTTCGTCTTCACCACTTTTATCATTGGAGGATTCAATCTCCTTTTTGATTCTCTTGATGGTTTGGATCCTTCTTCTAAAAGAATTTGATGCATATATGCCGAAGGGCTAATACCCTTAATGTCAGTTATGGTCCACCCTATAATTGTGATGTGGTCCTTCAACACTCGAATGAGCTTTTTCTCTTGAAGCTTGGTTAGATTCTTTGCTATGATTACGGAAAGTGTTTCTCTTTCTCCCAAATATACATACTTCAAGTGCTCTGGTAATTGTTTCAATTCAATGGTTGGTGCTTGCACAACCGAAGGTAGAGATTTTGTATAAGGTATTGGCAATTCAATATTTGAAAGTACATACCTTTTTTGCATTGGTTGCAATGATTACAATGTAACGCCCCATATTAGGGGTTAGAATATTAAGGAAATTTAGTCCATTTTATGTTTTGTATATTTGAATATTTGCATATTTGTGCATAAGCATTTTGGCATGCATTCATGACATTTTTCGGGTAAATTGGTTATAAATGAAGATGATGGATTTATTCGGACTGAATTAAATGTGATTTAGAAATTTTTGTACATTTCGAGTATTTTAGAAATTTTTAGTGAA
>JAOSBL010000212.1:11574165-11590107 GCA_027568915.1 Erythroxylum roraimae
AAGGTACTATTCCCACCGGATTGAGGTAGGAGACTGTAACCCTAGCTACTTATCTGTATACTCAGCCACCAAAACCTCTAAAAGTATTAACTTGAGCGTCGGAGGGGCCTCCCGGGAATCAGCCCCCGGCCCGCCGTTATCTGTTTTGCAGGTATCTCATAGCCAGAATCGCACAAACCATAGATCAGAACAACGACGTTCAACCCCAGCAGAATCCGGCTGAACCAGAAACAATAACTACTTTTTATGATTTTCATAATTTTTAAAAACTGAAAAAACTAAAACTAAAAATAGAAGCTAAAAGCTAAAACAAACAAATTTTTTCTAAATTTAAAAACAAAAACAAAAATTTAAAAATAAAAATAAAAACTAAGGCCGAAACAATTATGTAGTTGAGTTGTGGACTGTCGTTAAATACTATGTCCCAAAGACGCCTCGGGTTAGAAAGGAGCATTCTGAAAATCGGACAATTATTTTCATCCAAAGTTCTCTGCCTGTAATTCTTTTTCCGAATGGATTTTAACTTTTAAGAGGAAAAATACGAGCCTTAATAATCCCCACTTCCCAGCTTAATCGGAGGAATCTGGAAGAAATTTATTGAAGGACCCAAAATCGAAGCCTTATTTTGTAAGGTTTGGTGCTTATGAAATCCGCATAGGAGCCGCTCGAGATTCCCACGGTTTAAGTTTCCAAATTTATTTTAAGAAGGAGTTGCTGTTTAATTACAAAGTTGAGCAGATAGTTTTAGAAAAGACAGTACTTAAAAAACTTCCCTCAAATGGATTGGAGTAGGAGGACAGTATTACTGCTTTGCTGTTTAGTTTGAGTGCAAAAGCCATTGAAAAGAAAAACCTGGTCAAAGTTATTGAGCAGTTTGGCTTGGTGTCATGTCATTACATTACCATGTCAGTTATAGTCTGCATCAACATTTGCATTGCGACCATTTGTTGTGGATTTTTTTATAATTTATATCAGTCAAGCTCATGGCCGTCGTCCCCCTTCAAATTGGGTAAAGCACAATTAATGATATCAAATTAGGATGAAATACTTTTAAGTTTTGATGTATTCTATCTTTAATTAATTATTTATTTTATTGCAGTTTAAAATTTAAACTAAAAAACAAAAGTAATTGTGAATATTCAATTTTATTTCATGAACTAGGTACCAATTCTAAAAATTTTGTATTTTTGGGATAAATTAGACTAATTTAAGATATGACATGAAATTAATGAACTTTAGGTTTGAGTAGTAAACTGTTACGCTCTTATCTATGGTATTTCTTTATTAGTCTTTGGAGGGAGTGGTTCGTTTGGTTGGCATTTGCTCTTTGTAATTGATTTCACTAGAAAACAGGAAAATCAGCAATTACTTTTCTCCTGTCAATCAATTAAATTGTCTT
This sequence comes from Erythroxylum roraimae, assembly GCA_027568915.1. NCBI lineage: Eukaryota > Viridiplantae > Streptophyta > Magnoliopsida > Malpighiales > Erythroxylaceae > Erythroxylum > Erythroxylum roraimae. The sequence goes on from JAOSBL010000212.1 coordinate 11,575,565, forward strand.
AAGAAAGTTTGTTGTAGCTCAATAAATATACCAAAGCTAAAAGTGAACGAATCGATGCATAAAGTTTTTTGCTTCCTGGAGTTTGAGAAGAGTTATAATCTACATTTTTTTTTTTACAAAAAATTTATTTCTGTAACATGAACCTATAATTTTAATGTAGAGTCCTACATCGATTGAGAAGGAGAACGAAGCACCTTTTATAAGGGTGTGGATACTTTTCCCTTGTAGAAGTGTTTTCTATACCCTAACGTACCGGATCCCATCAGAATTTCGAAATTAAACGTGCAGTACCAGAATGGGTGACCTCTTGTAAAGTCTTATAGAAAAACAAAACCGTGAGGGTACGAGGCCCTAAAGGCCGAGGCTTAAACCCAACAATATCTACAAGCGGGTAAGCGTGAGGCCCGAAAGGTTGAGACCCTATGAACGCGAAGCCCGAGAGGCCGAGGTCCTACACTTAAAGCTATAAAGAAGTAAATTTACTAATTGTTTCAAGGCTCACCTTCAAAAAAATAATAACCAATGAGTAAAATATTGAACTAGTTCGACCAATTTAATTTTAAAAATTTTGAACTGCTAAATTTTTTTTGTTTAATTTTAACTTTTAAATTTGATTTATTTTAATAATTTTTGTTATTAAGATTGATCATTTTAATTAATTGATCATTTTATTAATTAATAAGTTTTTATAAATTAAAATAAATAAATAAATTTGTAATTAATCTTTTTTAATTAAAATTTAAAATTTTCATAAATAAACACAATTTCTTTCAACTATATTTTAAAATTTTAATTATATTTAAATTTTAATTAATTTTACAATAATTAAATACAAATTGAATCTTTTATACCTTTAAGATTTTATTTATAACTTCAACCTCATTTTTAAAACCTTTGAGAGAACATTATCCTCTTTAATCTTAGCCACGTTGCTTATCTCATACATGAAAATTAATCTTAACTGCTCACCTACCCATATTAATGGCTTTACCAATTCCAACATCAACTCAACGTCAAATCACAGCCGTCGATGAAAAATTATTTGCTGATCTCGTTCCCGACCTGTCTGTCATTGTGAGCACATTCTCATGAACTCGCACAAACCTCGATATTCTCTCGCCATTTATTATGGCATTTTCGGCCTTGCCCTTGTTCCTTTGAAGTCGCTTTCTGAGTGTGTGCGTGTGCACGTTTCTCCTGGTTGGTTCACTGTAGTTCACTGTCTGCCATGGCTTCACGTGCTTTTTCTCCATGAAAATCTCGCCGGAATCTTTAGTCAAGCTCATCTGAATTTGGCTCTCTCGATGGAGCCGTAATAAATTTTCAGGTCAGAAAGATGATTTTGATGTTTCTTTTCATTGTCGTTAAGAGAGCTCTTTTAAAATGCATTTTGATCCCAGCCAGCCTTCTTTCCAGTTTGGAAGAAAGTGATGCTCTGTTTGTTTTGGTTTTTGAAGTTCAAAACTTTGGTAGTATATAAATTTATATTTGACGAAGTTTCTTAATTTGATCACTTCTTTTTCATTTACATTTATCCATTTCTGAAAGTTCTGATTTATTGCATGTGCATGTGCAAATATTAACCGCTCCTTGTCATGATTTATATTTTTTAACAGATTGCATTTTGATACCAACCACAAGAACAGGGGGGGATGACAAATCAATATTTATGAGCTTAACAATTACATGGTAGCATCTTTTACCGAATTAAAGGTGGTGTAGATTACGTTCTCCCCCTTTCTTGCCGTTGGTGGCAAAACAAAAAGAAGAAAAGAATAAAACGAATGAGGCATTCATTAGTTTATTATGCATAAGCAGTGATTTTTCTCTTGTTCCTTAAAAATAAGGGTTTTATCATTGTCGAGAACTCTTCCTTATTGCAATGGAGATCCTGACATCCACTTTCTTGTGGTCCGAAGACCCTAGCATACTAGCTGTGGCTGTTTTTTTTTTTTGGGACAACTTCAACGCTTGCTGATAATGTGTTATTGAAGATAGAAAAAACTGCAGTGCAGTGAGTAAAGGTGAAACTTGGATTGCAGTTCTCTGTGAAGAAATAAACAATAGCCGGATCAACAATGAAGAGAAAGCGTCTAGATCAATCTCAACATCCATTTGATGATCCCCGTAATTACACCTTCTTGCCTTCTTTTCTTTTTCTTTTTTTTATATAATTATTTTCATGGGGAACTTTCCAGGCTGAAACACTTCATTTCGTTTATAAAGTGTTTTTTTTCTTCTCGAAGTTGAAGCGGCTGTACGCTTGTGACATTTTTTTTTTTTGGTTCATGATTTTGAGTCATATCGAATTGTAGCAGTTGATAATGCCGTTATGATCTTGATGCCATACTGGGAAGTAGTCAGAATGTGGAGGTCCAAGTTTTTTAAACAGAAAATGGTCAAACCGCTATATCCTTGAGCTAGATCAAATTAACAAGATACATGATTTTTTAAAACGCCTTTAGCCTTGAATGTGTGGAATAGACTGACCTGAGTAGATCAAGTGTGCATAATTTCTTTTCATTTGGTAAGGCTGAACTCTGAAGTAATTGGTTGACAATAGTAAGTGAATTGCTCTCTAAATTAAAACCTTTTATGAGTTTTATCTGACAGCTTTTGAGGCCCTGCGGAATGGCTCATGGCAAAGTGTGGAGTTCATTGAAGTTAGGGATGGGCTTATGACAATGAATTTTACTGACAATACTCAATCGACAGCAAAGAATGGACCTTACGCAAACATTCGCATAAAGTCAAGGAAGGCGACTATATCTGATTGCATTTGCTTTTTGAGACCTGGAATTGATGTTTGTGTGCTCTCAACCTGTAACGACAAAGAGGACTCTGAAGAACAAAATCCAGAACCTGTAAGTTAATGTTACATTGAACATAATGATCACATCTGTTGATTGAAACTGTTTCTGGAATAACCACTCTATATATGCTTCACTTGGAAGGAATTGTGACATTTGGGGTTGATTTCCAAGTTTTACTTTGTCACATAGGTGTGGATTGATGCTAAAATAAGTTCTATAGAGAGAAAGACTCATGAACTTCGATGTTCATGCCTATTTTTTGTTAAGCTGTATGTTAACCAAGGACATCTTGGTTCAGAGAGAGGAAAAGTTAGTAAAGATACTAAACTAACTGGGGTTGATCAAATTTCCATTCTTCAAAGGCTTGAAAATTGTCCTTGTGAAGGACAATCTTATCGCTGGAATTCCTCTGAGGACTGCCCTTTGGTACAAAGAACAAAATTGTTCTCGGGGAAGTTCTTATCTGATCTTACATGGCTACTTGTGGCATCTGTACTGAAGCAAATCGTGTTTGATGTAAGATCAGTTCAGAGAAAGATTGTCTATCAGATTTCAGAGGATGACCACGTTTTGGTAAGAGCAAATAATCATCAAACTTCTTTGAATTTCAAGCTGGACAATGATACGTTAACTCCCACTGTGATGCAATTTATTGCTGTTGATACCATTGAGGCATCATCTGCTTCTGTTATAGATAAGGCTGAACCATTACTGTTGGACAACGTTATGAACTTACGGAGATCTAAGCGTCGAAATGTACAACCTGAACGTTTCCTAGGTTGTAGCATTCCTCCAGCGAGAGATGTTGGCTTGCTTCGAATCATGCCATACACGCAAGATAAGTGGAAGGATGATGAACTGCACATGCCATTGTCCTATTTGATCAGCGCAGGCGCAGGTGGTTCGAAAAGACATACAACAAATAAATTAGTTCATTCTCTTAAACTTGACACATCTGGCATTCTTCCTGCTTCTGCGGCAAAGTCTAAGTCAAGGAAGCTTAAATCAGGTGTGGCCCAAAGAAATACTGATGAATCTCAACTTGCTATTGTTCCTGTGCCTACTGATGGTGACCCGATAATAGTCGAGCAATTTGATTCCCCTCGTAATAATTCTGTCAAACACCTCAGATGGACTAAGACAGCTTCGCTCCGTTACTATAAGAGAAAAAATTCCACTACTGCACCAAGTAAAGATAACTTTGACTTGGAAGATATGGTGTTTGAAAATAAATGGGTCGGAAGTGCTTCTTTTTCCAAAGCTGGAAATGCAAGATATTGTTCTATACGTCCAAAGACGGAGGATTCTTGTGAGTCAAGGACTCGTACGAAGCCAACTTTAAGTGCCAGGGTGTATAACAAACTTATACATTCATATATGAAAAATATTGATTCCACAATCATGTCACAGGAAGAACCGCCTATAATTGACCAGTGGGAGCAGTTTAAGGCAAAAACCTGCGTACATCACAGAGCGAAAATGGAACTGTCATCAGTTGCGAAGGAGGATGAAATTTCAGAAACTGAAATGTTATGGAGGGATATGGAAATATCACTGGCATCGGTTTATCTTTCAGAGGAAAACGAGGTATGTGAAGTTTGAGTTGGGATTTTGCTCGACTGTATCTTAGGTAGATAATATGATGAGTTATGCACACGTTGATGTATCTAGAATCCTAGGTGCATACATTCCGCACATGTTCACATAGAAATATTCATATGTACTGTAGTTTTTGTACTTTACTGCTCATTCTCAGGTTCAAGTTTCAACTCGGATGAAGAGAAACTCAAACGCATATTGCCAGCATGAATTCAAGCTAGATGAAGAAATTGGAATCTTATGCCATATATGTGGCTTCGTGAGATGCGAAATAAAATATGTATCACCACCATTTGTAAGTCAAATCTGAATTCAAGAGCAACATATGTGTTATAGTTACTGCCTTTCTTGCTCGTCCTTCAGATAGATCTATGGTAGCATGTTCTTAAAGTGCAGAAGAGAAAGGATCTTTATCTCCGTGCTGAAATGTGTAATAATGTAACGAAGCCTACAACAGAGGTTCTGTAGTTATTATTTAGTTGAGGAATATGCTCTGTAGTTATCATTTACTTGGAATTGATTATGATCTGTTTCGAATATATAAATCAAGCTTCTATTGTGATCAAACAGAGCGTCATGATTTTAGTCTTTTGTACAGTTTGCTGACTTCAATGCAAATAACATTTTTCCAGATGGACTTCACCGGCTGGGCAACAGAAAACAAACCATGCATAGAAGATTCAGAGCATAAGTCAGATGAAGATGAAGGCATGAAGCTTTTCAGCAATCAAGCTTTCTCTAACGACATGCCTTCATCAGAAGAAAAGGAGAATGTTTGGGCCTTGGTTCCTGAGCTCAGAAATAAATTGCACGTGCACCAGCAAAAAGCTTTTGAGTTTCTATGGAGAAATACTGCTGGTTCTTTGGTCCCAGGACTAATGAAAAAGGCGTCAAGGAAGATAGGAGGATGTGTAGTCTCTCATACTCCTGGAGCTGGAAAAACCTTTCTTATCATTGCATTTCTTGCTAGCTACTTAAAGTTGTTTCCAGCTAAAAGACCTTTGGTCCTTGCTCCAAAAACAACTCTCTATACCTGGTACAAGGAATTTATTAAGTGGCAAAGTCCAATCCCTGTTCATCTTATCCATGGTCGCATAACCTTTAGAGCCTTCAGGCAGAACTCAGTGACATTTCGAGGCAGTAGTGGTCCACAACTTTCTCAAGATATCATGCATGTTTTGGATTGCCTAGAGAAAATTCAGAAATGGCATGCACAGCCAAGTGTTTTGGTGATGGGCTACACCTCATTTCTGACATTGATGAGAGAAGACTCCAAGTTTGCTCACAGAAAGTATATGGCCAAAGTGTTGCGAGAAAGTCCTGGGATCCTCGTTCTAGATGAAGGCCATAATCCTAGAAGCACGAAATCAAGGCTGAGAAAAGTTCTGATGAAAGTGCAAACTGATTTAAGGGTGCTTCTTTCAGGCACTTTGTTTCAAAATAACTTTTGTGAATATTTCAACACCCTGTGCCTGGCTAGGCCTAAGTTCATTCCAGAAGTTTTGAGAGAGTTGGATCCGAAGTTGAAGAGGAAGAAGAAAGAGAAAGGAAAAGCGCCCCATTTGTTGGAAGCACGAGCAAGGAAATTTTTCCTAGATATCATTGCAAAGAAAATTGATTCCAACATATCAGATGAAAGATTGCAGGGTCTAAATATGCTGAAAAAAATTACTAATGGGTTTATTGATGTATATGAAGGCGGAGCTTCTGATAGCCTCCCAGGTTTACAAATTTACACACTATTGATGAACTCGACAGCTATACAACATGAGTTTTTGGTAAAACTTCATAAAATAATGGCCACATATCATGGATACCCTCTGGAACTGGAACTTTTGATAACACTTGCGTCGATACACCCTTGGTTAGTCAAAACTTCTAAGTGTGTTAAAAAGTTCTTTACTCCAAAAGAATTGATAGCTATGGAGAAGCTGAAATTAGATTTCAGAAAAGGGTCCAAAGTGATGTTTGTTCTGAATCTTCTGTATCGAGCAGTCCGGAATGAGAAGGTTCTTATATTTTGCCACAACATTGCACCCATAAAATTTTTCATTGATTTGTTTGAGAGAGTCTTCAGGTGGCAAAAGGGCAGAGAAATTCTAGTCTTAACAGGTGATCTTGAACTATTTGAACGAGGAAGAGTTATGGATAAGTTTGAAGAATCTGGTAGTCCTTCAAGTGTATTACTTGCTTCAATCTCAGCATGTGCTGAAGGCATTAGTTTGACGGCAGCTTCACGTGTGATTCTACTGGACTCAGAGTGGAATCCTTCCAAAACGAAACAGGCTATTGCTCGAGCATTCAGGCCTGGTCAACAGAAGGTGGTGTACGTGTATCAACTTCTTGCAACGGGAACACTTGAAGAGGACAAGTATCGTAGGACCACATGGAAGGAGTGGGTTTCGAGTATGATATTCAGTGAAGCATTTGTCGAAGACCCTTCTCGGTGGCAAGATGAAAAGATTGAAGACGATGTGTTGAGAGATATAGTAGAGGAAGATCGTGACAAGTCATTCCACATGATCATGAAGAACGAGAAGGCTTCTACCGGTTAACTTGGGATATTTTTTTCGCCATCGCAGATACGACACATTCCAAAACCCTCTTGTGACTTTTATCCAAAACACTCTTGTGACTTTTATTCCAAAACACTCTTGTGACTTTTATCCAACGAAGAGATTAATACTCTCAACAAAAGCAAAAAAATCCAAAATTAAGGTAAATGAAGTTCCTGACTTGATGGGTTTCAATAAAGTCTACCAAAAAAATTTTGTCATTAGGCTCATGCTCAATTCAACTAATGAAATGGGTTTGATTTTAAATTTAAATATGACATTATAAAAATTTAAAATTTCAATCTAATTCATAATTTTATACTTTTTAAAGTTTTAACAATTATATAAAATATAACTGTTACACACGATTATTGATTTATATTCTAGTATACAAAGTCATATTAAATTCAAGTAAAATATTTGATTATTTATCAAACCATAAATTCAATCAAAAATAAAAATATAATTTTTTATAGAATTCATAATAATTAAATTAAAATTATTCAATATCATCATTTTTTCCTTTATCATTTTCACTAAAAAATCGTTATTATTCCTTATAACAAATAATTTAAATAGAATAAGTAATTTAGAATATAAATAAAATTATATCTATTTACTAAGAGATGGATTTACCATTTCTTTAGTCAAACTAAACACAAATTCTGAAAAACTTGTAAAAAAATATGAATACTTAAAAGATCTGTAGCTAATATACTAAAGTAAGAAATCAGTTAGAAGTTACATTCCAATATGCTAATATATCAATATCACTACCTGAATTTATAGCATACATTTTAAAATATTTTTTTAAGTTTGATTATCCAAGTTTAGGATGAAATATTGAGTGCAAATATTATTTATAATCAAATTCTTGAGAACTTTACTTTGTTGACCATTATTTGAATTCTAAGAAGATTCAACATTTTGAGTGATGCTTCTCCCTTACTTTTGTGGCATTTAAGTATCATAAGTAAATGTTTACCATTATTTGAAATATAAGAAGATTCAACATTTTGAGTAATGCTTCTTTTCTATTACTTTTGTAACATTCAAGTATCATGAGTAAGTACTTCTTCACTTGTTCAATACAATTAGATGTAAAGGAATTATCATAACATACAAAGTAGCAAAAGTGAATATAAGTCAATTTATAGCGAGAGTCTAAACCAACATCACATGTTAATAATAAAGAGAACTCTGACCAGTTCTTGTCAAACCTCTTTTGCACTTTATAGATCTTACTATCGAAAGGTGACTGGCTTCTAATGAAGATGACAAAGAAGATATAAAGTGGACACTCTTATAAAACTAGTAGAGAATTTAAAAATTCTCAATAAAAACTTTAGTAACAACTTAAAGAAGATAAAGACATTTTTAATAGGAAAAGGACTCTCATTTATAGCTAATGCTTAACTTCTCATAACTTGTTATTACAAAAGAGGGAGGATCCTTATTTTTACTATTCAAATATCCTTTTACACAACAAATATCCACCATTAGTTTTTAATATATTTCTAGAATTAAGATATTTTTGCAAAGTATCCAGATATTTATACCTAGATAATTGAGAGATATTTCTTTAAAGTATCTAAATATTTGAAGAGGTACTCCTAGATAAAGAAGTCTAGCTAGACATCTTCTTGAATTCAGGTTGTACTTTAGATTCATACAAGTGACCTATTTCTTTGACCCAATGCATGAAATCCAGAATAAGTTTATATTCCAACACCTCCTTAAACTTGATTCGGTAACTATAAAGCTGCTTTTAAGCTTGATGAAGATATCCTTTTAAAAAGCATTTGTGAAGATATCAGCTACATGGTCTTGAGTCTTCACGTACTCCCTCTCCACTTCTTTTCTCGATATGCATGCTCTTATAAAATGGTATCTCGTATCCTTATGCTTGCTCTTATTACGAAAGATTATATTTTTAGCCAAGGCTAATGCAAACTTGTTATCAATAAGAACTTTCCTAGGCTCTTCTTACGACATATGAAGCACCTTCATCAAACTTATTAGTGAAATGACATGAAAAGCACAAGAACTAATAGCCATATACTCAACTTCACAAAGTGGAAAAGATAAGAGTAGGTTACTTTTTATAACTTTAAATGAAGACAATATTTCTCGTATAAAATACATAACTATTAATGCTTTTTTTCTATCATCAACATCTCTAATCTAATCGCTATCACGCGAGCCAACAAGGTTGAACTTAGTGGAGAATCGTTGTAGTCGTCTATAAATGTATGGTTATAGATGACCTTATGTAGCGGCTAATAAGTCCAACTTTGTAGAGGATGTTAGACTTTGTACATGTCAAATAGTTTAATCTCCTAATGAGACTCCTGAATATTATAGGATCCATATTTTCTCCTTTATGCTTGGATAAAATGATTTCACATTTAATAAGTGTTTTAATAGGCTTGCATTAATCCATATTTAATTTCTTGAGCGTATCCCTTACATAGCCTTCTTATGAGATGAATTTGCCTTCTTTTTTTTTTATACTTTACTTAAATGCCAAGATAGTAAGATATAAGGCTAAGCTTAGTCATCTCAAACTCCTTTTTGTCTTTGGCACTTGCTTTAAGCCATATAAGGCTTTCTTTAACTTCAGTACTTTGTATTTGTGACCATATAACTCAAAAGTTGTTCTACATATACTTTCTCTTTAAAGAAGTCATTCAAAAAAGCCAAATTTACATATATTTGATGAATCTTCCTTTTATTTTTAGGTTACTAAATAAATAATTAATCTAATAGTTTATAAACAAACATCGGGCATGAATACCTATTTATAATCAATGGTGAATTTTTACTTATACCTTTTTATTTGTGGCCTTGCCTTGTATCTTTCTACCTCTCCTTCAACATTCTTTTTTGTCTTATAAACCCACTTTACTCCAATTATCTTTTGCCTTTTTGAAAGTGTTGTAATCTCCCATATGTTATTTTTTATAATAACATTAATCTTACCATTCATAGTATTTCTCCATTTCTTATATTGAGCCACTTTTTCAAAATCTATTTATTCATAATGGCAAAGCGACAAAATAAAGTCAAGTCATTTTGATTCTTTTACCTCAATTATGCCTTATAAATCTCTTTTGTTTTTTCATAGCCCTTTTATGCTTCTTCACTTGTTTGTCTTCTTGCTTACAACTATCTTGGACATCCCATTGCCATGCATCTTCTTCAACAAACTTTACATATCTACTAATGAATACTTTACTGTTACTTAGATTGTAAACTCATAGCCTTCTGCGCTTTCATCATAAGTAATAAATGCAAACTTTGCACTCTTTTTATCAAGTTTTGATCTTCTTTCATCTTGTGCGTTGACATAAACTTATGCTTCCAAATACCTTCAATTGGGCAATGCTAGGTTTACATCTACTTCATGCCTCTTGTGATGTTCTTCTTTATACATTACTTGTTCGTGAGAGGTTGGATAAATAGACCATACATTCCACGACTTCAGCCCAAAACTCTTTTTACATCCTTTTATTTTTCAACATTCTTCAAGCTGTTTTGATAATGATCCTATTCTTTCTCTCTGCTGCTCCATTTTAATGAGAAGATCTAGAAACTATTAAAGGACAACAAATTATATGCTCTTAAAAAATTTATTGAACTCTCTTTATGTGAATTCTCCTCCTCTAAGCCTTGATCACACATTAATTTTAGTTCTTAATAAGTGTCTTAAACCTTGTAAAATCACAAGATATCTTCATTTTCTCCTTAAAAAATTAGACGCGAGTCTTTATTACGAAATCATTAATAAAGAGAAGGAAGTATATATTCTTACCAAATGAGTAAAATGAAATTAGACCATATATGTCGATATGTATGAGTTGCAATAGCTCCTTAGCTCTTATAGTGGCCTCCTTTGAAATGCTTTCCAAGTAAGTACCCCTTACATAATTGATCCAGATAATAATCCTTTTACCATTCATTTCTCACTTAATAATTTTAATGCTCAAAATTTAAATGCCCAATTCTTAGGTGCCAAAGCTAAGAAGGGTCTTTGATACAATCTTGAAGACATTTTATCATATAAAATTTAGATGTTAATTAAAAATGTTCTACTTTATATCATTGACTTTTTGGCTATCAAATTATTTCTTTGATCTCTTACTGAAAGACTATTATCTTTAAGGCAAATATCACAATCTTTCTCTAAGAGTGGCCCAAACATATAATATTGTGTACCATATTTTGAACATAATATACATTTGAAATAAACTCATGCCTTCCTTCTTTTAAACGAATTAAGATGTTATCTTTTAATTTGAGAGGTATCTTGGATACATCTCCAAATGTAGTGTTGCCACTTATAAACTTATCAAGCTCCACGAACATATCTTTACTCCAACACAAATAGTTACTATCATCAGTGTTCAAGCACTAAGTGCTCTTTTCCATACCTTTTTCTCCTTTGTAACTGAACAATATAGTGGAGTCTTCTTACTTCTCCTCCTGAACATAGTGAACTTTCTCTTCGACATTGTTAGAAGCATTTTTACATTTAAAGCAAAATAGTCAAGTTTTTGATGATTAAAATATTCAACTTAAGATTTTCTATACCTTTGGCCTCCATCATTTCTTAGCATGCTTACTCTTCCACGCCTTCTTGTCGACAGATTTATTGGTTCTTTTATTATATTGTTAGATAATTTGAAGCCTCATCATATTTGAATTTTATGTCTTTCATTTTAACTTCTTGCTCTTTGAACTCTTTAGGTGTTAAATTTTCTTTCCCTCTCATTCAAAGTAATATTGGTTTAAAGAATATGCTCCAAGACCTCTTGCTTCCTCTTTTACCTTTCTTCATATGCTTTATGTGAGCCTTTTTGTTGTTTAATGGTCATAATCTCCAAATATTTATTTCTTCAATAATTACTACAATACACGCAAATTTTAGAAGTAAAGAATAAATAATTTTCTCCATCACTCTTATATTAGTAATGGTTTATCCATTCTTTCTCATTTGATTAACTATAACCATAACTCTTGCAAATTAACCGCTTATAGTTTCATTCTCTTTTATATGTAAAGCTTCAAAATCACTTCTTAAAGATTGGAAGTGTACCTTTTTTACTTTCAACTCTCTTTTACATGATACTTGAAGCTTCTTCTATGCTTCCTTGAACTTGTTAGAGGTTTAGATCAACTTCAAAACATCATCATCTATAACTTGAAAGATGAGGGAGAGAGCTTTCTTATCTCTTTTCCTTGAACCTTTAAGACATCTTTTTGAGGTTGAGAAAAAGTAGTCTCATCCTTTGGCTCAATATAGCCAGTCTCTATAATCTCCCAAAAGTCGCATGCTCTAATTAAAAGCCTTCATTTTGATACTCTAATTGTCATAATCTCCTTAGAGAACTATGGAACTTGGCGAGCCATGTCACTTTTCATCTTTAACCATAAGAATATAATGAAGATGATAAAGAAAATTTAGAGTGGACACTCTACTAAAACTAGGAGAGAATTTTTAAATTCACAATAAGAACTTTAGTAATAACTTAAAGATGAGAAAGACACTCTTAATGGAAGAGGAACTCTCACTTGCAGCTAGTACTCAACTCAACTCAACTTATCTTAACTTATCATTATAAAGTGGGAAGGACTCATGTTTATACTACTAAGGGATCCTTCTACATAACTAATATCTACCACTAATTTTTAAAATGTTTATGGACTTAAGGTATTTCGACAAGGTATCTAGATATTTCAAATAGATAATTGGAGATATTTCTCTAAGGTGTCTAGATATTTGAAGAGGTGCTTCCAGATAAAGACATCTCCAGATATCTTCTAAAATTTAAGTTGTACTTTTTGTTCTTTGGACCCATACAAGTGGCCCAATTCTTTGACTCAATACATGAAATTCAAAACAAGTTTATATTTAAGTGTATACTATTGATAGATAGAGAAGGGTTTTACGTAATATCTTTTAATTTTTTAAAAAAATTTCGTACACCTTTAAAGTAAACATTTGATGTTGGATATTATGAACCAAAAAAGAGTAATATTACGTTATAAAATACTTTCAACAACTTGTGAAGAGCTTTTACTTTATACCATTTCTCATTAGTAAGTGAAAAATTATTGAACTCTTTATTGCCCAGTGAATTAAAATATGTTGGCGCCATTCTATTGCACCATCAGCAAAAGAACAAAAAAAATCAACGTTGTAATGTAAAGCACGATTGATCATAATTAAAATGAAATCTTTTTAAAGACATCTTAAAGAAATTCTTAAGCTTTGGAATAAACGTATCCAAATGTTTAAATCCATTTCAGATTTTAGCAACAAAATCATCAATCATTTTTATTCATACTTGCATAATAAGATTTAGAATGTGACAAGAACATCTAAACTGATAATTTTATTTATTACAAAATAATAAGCTACTTGTAGCAAGATAAAACTTTATAAAGTTAACCATATTATCATTATAAGACACATAATGTAATGACAATATAGTTAACTTCCATTAGGTCAAGCAAAAATACTACTTCATTTATATGTGATAATATATTAAAAAGAGATTTTCGTGCGTTAAAAAGAATTATCCTTGCTTACACATTCCACTTGTTATCAATAAAATGGGCAACAATGCATGTATATTCATGCTTTTATACTTTATTTGTCCAATTATCAGAAGTTAAGCAAATATGGCTATAAGATTCAAACAACTCTTTCTGTATCAATTCTCTTTCCCAATCAGCATAAGGCGTTGTATCATGTTTGCAAGTAACTCCTACTAATTGGTTGATATATTAAGTAAGAAGTAAGGCTTATTATTCAACAAATGTGAAAAGAAGCATACCAACAATAATTATCATATTAATTGTCCTATGTTATTTGAGATAATCATAATTCATATATTTTAACAAAATTGTAGCATCGGGATCTGATTTAATTCCAATAACATATCAACAGTATGAATACCATTTCAAAATGTACCGTCTTAGTCGAAAAATGGAACGATATGATTGACCTTTAGTACCGGAAGTTTTCATTTGGTAGTGGCTGGTATTTACGTACCGACTAATACCGTAAGTTTTTAAAAAAGAGGGACTGTTTTGCAAATATGAAAGATTTTTAACCTAAACCCCCGACACACCCGACACTTATTTGCTGCTTACCTTTTGATTTTTTTTCACACTCTCTCTCACAGAGTCTCACTCACCTCCATTCTCTCTCTCTCGTTCTCCTCTCCATCTTCGATGGTGCTGCTTCCTCTCCGGCGACTGTTATCTTCCTCCTCAGTTCATGTCAGCATCACATTATTTTCAACCCTCCTCGGCTCCTTTATGCGAACACGCCACCATCTTCAGCCCTCCTCCACAAGGACCACCACGCCACCACTGAACATCCTCCATGCCACTGTCATCGTGTCATCTGCTGCTGTAACATCCCACCCCCAACAGGAAGGGTAAATTAGTAAATTGGCTAGGGGTGCGAGTGAGTAGGACTAATTGGAAATTGTTCATGCATACTGGTATTTGCAAACAGTGAATTTCTGCACATGAAAATAACTGTACATGCATTCATGACAGT
>JAOSBL010000212.1:11597139-11608806 GCA_027568915.1 Erythroxylum roraimae
AAGATCTTGAAAGCTTTTCTTTGGTCGGGTAAAACTGATAATACAAAGTGAGCTAAGGTTAAGTGGAGAGAAATTAATTTACCGAAAAAACATGAGGGCCTAGGCATTATATCTATTTCAAAAATGCACAAGGTATTGCTTTGTAAAAAAAAAGTGATTATTTACAGATCAAAGGGCTTTTTGGGTTAAATGTACAGATGAGGTTCAACTTTCGAATGTGAGTTTTTTGCAACTATCACCAACTTCTACATTTTTGAGGTTTTATTTATCCCTTTATCAAATACCGGATTGGGAATGGTCGCAACACTCAACTGTGGTATGATAATTAGACAACAATTAATCCACTTATTCATTAACAAGAACTTCAACAATTAAGGCATCGTCTACCAGTTCACTCGAAAACAACAGTTATCATTGCCAATGGTGAATGATATTGTAATCTCGTGGGTTTCATGCTTTAGTTGATCATCTCCCATCCCTCTTCCATATAAACAGTGATGATACTATTACCTGGACCCCTTATTCGTAGGGCTGCTTCACGACTACTTCCTGTCATTCACTCCTCAATCCTATCTCTTCTCAAGTTGCTTGGCATACACTCCTCTGGAAAGATTTGCTCAACCTGAAAGCTTCCATAATCACATGGCTTGTGATAAAAAACAGGTTACCTATAAAAAATAGATGGTTTGGACAATATGATTATATTTGTGAATTGTGTCAAGAAATCGAGGAAGATTGTAACTACTTATTCTTTTCTTGTACCTTCTCCAAAATGGTCTGAGGATGCATTCAATTTATGCTAAATATTGCGAGACAAGATCAGGATTGGGAGCACACTTTTAACAAGATTATTTCCATTGCTAAGCCTAGCCTTCCGAACGCTATTCCTATCAAAACAGCCTTTCTAACTACCATTTATTCTCTATGGAAAGAAAGGAACAAACGACTATATAAGGGCATTGGTAAAGATAAATATCTCATTGCGAAACAATGCATAAACTGGATTAGGGTTATGATCATCACCAAAGACGTGGAGAACCACCTCACACCAGCAATCAAAAGGCAATGGCATCTGTGAACTGAGCTGATCTCTAATAGTCTCATTTCTTTTCTCACTTCTTTTGTAACTTGCATTAGAAGCTAAGTATAAGGCTTCTTATTGAAAACATTATAATATTGTAACAGTTCCACTATTTTTAATACAAATCCATTTAATTTTCAAAAAAAATTCTAGTCCTAATATTATATGATCATCTTTTTTTTTTTTTACTATTTGCTAAGCTTATAGATATGGCTTTCTATGTTTTAAGGGCCGAAATTCAATGGTGTGATTGTTCCTAAGGTTCATGCTCCAGAATCAATTTCTCAGTTTCGCCCAATTACACATAGCAATGTGTTGAATAAAGTGGTAATGAAGGTTTTGTCGAATCGTTTGAAACATTTTATGGATGGTTTGGTTAGCCCGTTCCAGAGTAGTTTTATTCCTGATCGTACCACTGCTAATAATATTATTCTTACTCAGGAACTACTGCATTCTTTTCGGCGGTCTAAAAGTAAAGTGGGCCATTTTGCTTTGAAAGTTGATTTGGAGAAGGCCTATGATAGGATCAATTGGGACTATCTACGGTTTGTGTTGCAGGTCTTTGGTTTTCTTTCTCAGTGGATTAATTTGCTTTTAAGTGCTCTTTTTCAGTCTTCATTGGCTATTCTATGGAACGGCAGCCCCTCTGGGTCATTCTCTGCGACTCGAGGGCTTCGCCAGGGAGATCCAATCTCTCCTTATTTGTTTGTTCTTTGTATGGAAGGTTTGATTATGCTTATTCAGACAGCACTGAGGAGCAAACAATGGCTGCCGGTTAGGGCGTCTAGAGGTGGGCCAAGTATTAGTCATTTACTTTTTGCTGATGATTTGTTAATTTTTGGTAAGGCTTCAGCTCAGCAGGCTACCGTGGTCCATGAAGTGTTGGATGTGTTCTGTATGGCGAGTGGGCAGCGGGCTAATCTTTTTAAGTCAAGATTTTTTTTCAAATTCTGTTTCTTGTGTTCGGAAGTCCCAGTTACAACAGCTGCTGGGAGTAGCGGTTATTTCAGACTTGGGCAGGTATTTGGGTGTTCCATTATTGCATGGTCGTACTTCAATTGCTCATTATCAGCATATTGTGAGTTCGGTGGAGACTAGGCTGGCTAATTGGTGTTCTACCTTTCTAAGTCCAGTTAGGAAGGAAGTGCTTATTAAGTCTTCTATTTCTTCGTTACCAGTTTATATGATGCAAACGATTTGGTTACCTTTCTCTGTTTATGGTACTTTAGATCGGTTAGCTCGTGATTTTTATTGGGGTTCCTCGCAGGAGAGGCGTAAACTGCATTTGGTTGGTTGAAATTGGCTTATTCGGCCAAAGTTTTTTGGTGGTCTTGCTTTAAAAAGTTCTAGATTGATGAATGTTGCTTTGTTGGGTAAGTTGGGATGGAAATTATTTTTAAATGATTCTGCTTTGTGGGTGGAAGTGTTACGTTGGAAATATTATAATGGTGAGTCTATCCCCTTTTTTTGCTAAGGGTTCAGCTTCCAGTTTATGGAAGGGGGTAGTTAAAAGTTTTAATTTGTTGTTTCCTCTTTCGGTTTGGAGGGTTGGGGATGGTTCTCAGATTAGTCTTTAGTTTGATACTTGGTGCTCGGGAGGTCCTTTAGTGGATCATATGGTTGGTTTGACAATAGGGGAAGAACATTTTCAGGTAGCACGTCTAATTAATGATGGTTCTTGGAATTTTTCACGATTACATTCTGCCATTCTGGTTCATCTCAGGGAGGTTATTCAGGCCATTCCTTTGCCTTTATTGACTTCAGTGCAGGATACTATGTCTTGGAGTTTTTCTTCGAATGGTGTCTATTCGGTTCGCGCAGCTTATAAAGCCCTTCTTTCGAAACAGGTGTCTAATGTTTCAGTTTCGTCTATTTTTTTTTGGTTGTGGAAGGTGGCTGGTCCACCAAAATTGAATTATTTTTTGTGGTTACTTGGGCACTTTTGTCTTCCGACGAATTCTTTGCAGTTCTCACAGGGTTTGACTACCTCTAATTTGTGTGGAGTATGCTCTTTATATGCTGAATCTCCTTTGCATTATTGCGTGATTGTAATCATGCAGTTGTATGGTGGCAGCAGTGGGATGTTCCTCCTGATTTTTTTATTGCGGTAGATTTGGTCAATTGGCTAGCTTTAAATCTGCGTGCTAGTGTTGTGGGTCCTTTTGGTTTTGCCTGGGCACATTAGTTTCTGGCAGGTATTTGGTGGTTGTGGAAGGCTAAGAACTTATGGGTTTTTCAAAGGGAGTTTCTTTCTTTGACAACTTTGAATGGTTGTGTCTTTAAGTTGCCATGAATGTCTCCTTGACTTCAGTTTCAAAACATAAGCTTCAAGGTGTGAGGCGTTGGATTGGTTGGACTGCTCCGCCTAGTAGTTGGGTGAAGTTGAATTGTGACGGCAGTTCTATTGTTAATCCTGGGCTGACCAGTGGTGGAGGGTTGTTGCGTGATTCTTTTGGTCATTGGCTAGGGGGTATTCGTTTCAAATTGGTGTTTCGAATATCTTGGTAGGGGAGTTATGGTCCATTCGCGATGGATTGATTTTGCATGGGATCATGGTTTTTGACTGGTCGTGGTAGAATCGGATAGTATGGAGGTAGTGAGGATGGTGACTTATGGTGTTATCTCTTCTCATCCCCTGTCTGTTCTGGTTGTGGATATTCAAGCTTTACTTGCTAAGAATTGGCTTTGTTCTATTAGGCATGTGTTTCGTGAAGGTAATTTTACAGCAGATTGTCTGGCTAAATTAGGTCATGGCATTTCGTCAACTTTTCACAATTGGGAGGAGATTCCTGATGCCCTCTCCTTGATTATCTGGGCTGATGCCTGTGGTATTTCTTTTATGAGATAGTTTTAGTTTTCTCTCATTTGTAACCAAAAAAAAAAAAGGTTGGCGACCAACTGTGTTAAATGGCCCATTTTTCGTGATATGATCTATGTACATATATATTTGTCTATATGCTTCTGGATGGTGTAAAGAGAACGAAGGAATCAAACTGAGAGAAAAAATGTGCAGCAACTGGACAAATAACTACGTAGATTGTTTGAAGATACTTATTTGGCAAGGTCAAAAAGGGCCTTAAGCACCAACCTGTGATAGGTTGATTGCTCGTTGGTTGCAGATAGAAAAGAGATTTGACAATTTCCACGTCTTTCAATGCCAAAAACCGTGGGCAAGAGTTGAAATCAAGAATCTCACAATCAAGAGGACAGAAAATTAGTTCAGTTGTGACTTTCATATTAAGACGACCCATCAACTCCATTATGTACACGTTAATATCATGAACTTGCAGATACAAAATCACCCATATAACATGAAAGAGTGCACTAAAACTATAAAATGTACGACTTGGAGGATAATAGGATATATAATATGGAGAAAATTTCAAATGTTAGATGTTGTTTTATAGGTTTCGACAAATAATCACATTGAAGCGTTTACCTTTGTAAGATATAACTAATTTACCAATGTATGTATAATCGTGTTGTGTTGCAAATAAAACAATCATATTTAATTTCTTAATTTTAATTAAGATTTAATTAGAACTTCTATGTAGGGGATCCAACGAAGATGTTCATAGTAAATGCCTCCCGAGAGCTGAGCATGAACATAGGCATTAGGCAACCCTCCTACACTATTTGGCATTAAGCTCTAATCCACTGACTTCCAATCTCTGAAAAATTCCTGTATACCATAAACCAACACCCATGCATATCATGTCAAGTTGATTAGAAAACTAAAAATTAAACTCTAACCTAGCAACTTGTAGAAATTAGTTGAATATATGCTAGGATTCTTGATTATCTCCGTTGTTTACTTCCAGATTCATTCCCTTTTACCCTGTGCCCACTCCCTGCGTGTGTGTCTATATAATTCTTTCAAGTGAATCAAACACACTCTTAATATATATAAGTCGTTGGTTACTTATATATATATATATATATATCATTTACTATTTGCCAACGGGTCAGCTTGCTATGCTAATACCAAATATCATGATAGTGTTATTTTATGGCATTTGGTTGCTAATCTTTTCTATGGCTTTGGGTTTCCATAGATGCTTTCATTTGTAAATGTTTGAATGTTTCTTGGTTACGTTTGAACGATGGTTTTGCTACTACATACGTTGTACGACTCCTTGGCCTTTTTGTTAATTACAAGTAGTAATGGCGTGAACAAATTTTCCATTATATGATATTTTCTGCAAACAATAAGAATCGCAAACTTTGACTTTGTTAATAAAACCATAATACTTTTAAATATATTTTGAAATCCCATAATTTTTAAATATCATCGTTCTACGATGAAGCTTTCATAAACTTGATGTCATTAGAAAAGAACTTATCTCAACAAAGTGACTAAATGAGGCCTCAGTATACACACACCAACATTGTAATATCGTAGGAGTTCGATAAACCAGAACTTACAGGTTTGAAGGTAACAAAAGTTATTTCTAGCAAGTTCTCTCTGATCCCGGCGGTGGTGACTTTTCTTTTTGGGCCAATGTAACAATTAGTCGTTAATTACTCTTGTTGAGGAAACGCAATAAACGTTGTTGATAGAGTTGTCCATCCACGTGAACAAGATGTTGTTGGGAAAATACAAAAACATGTAGTCATACCAACTTGTAAGGAATGGAGGTTAGAATCTCCATTTTAGGTTTCGAAATCTATGGGTAGACCATGAAACGTGATTCGTGTTCCAATAAGAATACAATAATATGACATCTTTTCCGGCCTTATCTTAATTGGCTCCTTTTATCTATTGCATGGTTGGCTTGGAATATAACGTACAGTTGCATAAAGTTAATTGAATTAGTTGTTGGGGTATCAAAAGGAGTAGAGGTGGAAACAAAGGCCGTTGGCTTTAATATTTCAACAATTTTAATTAGGAGTGATCTGAAGGTTAATACCCTTATAGCTAATTAGGATTTACATTGATATTATAGGATCAAATTGATAGGGCTCCAGTTACTGTCCCTCTATGAATTATTATAGGCATTGGTACTGTGGCACAACAAGATAAAAAAGTGGCATTTGTCCGAGTTTTCCTTAGGCTCCTCTTGATGTTTTATATTGTTGTTGTATCTGTATAATTATGTTACTGTTGGTTTGTCATCTTTTTTACAAAAGAAAGGGAAAGATAATTTAAACTTTTGATTTCTTGGCATTGGCTCCACCTCTCTACAACTTAAATATTTATAATGATGAAAAAAAAAAGAGATGCATGCGGTAGTTCAAAAGCCGATATCATTCGAGCTTCATGGATTGAATGATTCATTTGGGTCACCAAACGTTGCATCTTTAACTCCTGTTATAGTATTAACCTAACCACATATATAATATTCACTTAATAGGAACTTCACTTCTTTTTCTTGAATAGATAACTGACTAATTAATTAAAAATGGTTATCTTATAAATGGATTCGCACACTACTCTTTTCAGCGTTAGTTTGGGGTCTAAATAATTTTAGCGTTTCTGGGTTCCATTGGATCCTGGTTTCAGGTCAGGATTTTCCCAAATGATGACGACCCTGATGATGATTGAATAGTACTGGTAACTACGAATATTTAGTTGCACATGCATGTATGTTTATTTTAGCCAAGTGGGTGTACTACGAATTCGCTTTGAAGTCTTCCTACCTTAAAATCCCCTTTTCCAAACCGCGAGAGAGCATTTTGTATCTCTGGAAGGTCTACATAGACTAACTATGACTCCTGCACTTGGCCGAATATAACAATAAAGGCGGCCTACGAGGATTGGAATTTTAACTAGTTCCTCAATCTTACCGTGTAGAAAGAATTAAAGTGCAAATTGGAGAACTCTTACCATTGTTTTGGGTTATTGCCCCATTAGTTACCACAGCATCTTTAGATTGCATGGGTAGATGTAAATCTTATTCACATTGTTCTATGAAATTGTCAAGTCTTTTCAATTTTTATTATATTATTAGTTTAGATTCTGAAATTAAGGATCTTTACGTTTTTCTATTTCAAAAGCTCTTTTGAAAATTAAATAGTACTAGCAGTCAAATAAGAAAAACGTTGGCAAACCTGTATATCCCCAAAAGTAACTAGAAAATGATAAATATCAATATCATAGTTTGAAAATAAAAAAAAACAGGTAATTAAAAATAAGAGTTTCTGATTCTCCGTTATTAAAGAAAAAGAAATTTTGATTTATTTATTAAATAAAAATTATTGTTAATATTTAAATAAGATCATTAAAATTAAATTTATCTTTTTTTCATTTATTTTTTTACACTCTCTTCTTCTCCTTCTTCTTCTGTTACCATTGATTACTCTCTCCTTCTCTTTTGACTTCTACTTTTTGTCGATTGAACTTTTCTTTTTCTTTCTTTTATAGTTACTCCTATCAACTTATCTGCATCATCTTTGCAATCGGACATTCAATACATAATGTCGTAAAACGCTCCATTTGATATTATAAAGGCTTTTGTTTCAAGAAATGATATAGTTAAACATTGTTAGCTAAGTTACGCCATATTCATTTATATTGTTATATATTATTTAAAATTCCTTCCTTGCAATTGGGTCTTTTGCAGGTCTTTATGCCAACTTAATGTTACACTCATTTTGTTTCAGTTTGAGAATTTTTGTATTTTATTCTCCGTTTAAAGGATCTCCAAAATTTTCTAAACAAATAATTTATTAATTTTATATTAAAAGAAAGTACATTTCCATTTAGTTCAGACCTAGATTATGATTCGTTCTAATTGTGATAAAACTGAAGAATAATGAGAACATATATAAAGATTAGTGCTTATCAATTTTATGTCCAATAAAATTGAAACAACTCTGTTTTGAAAAATCTTACTAATTTTTTAAATAGTAAATAATATTAAAGAAAGGAAAAAGCTTTTTTTTTAATACAAATAAGTAGTTTAATATCATACTTCAAGTTTAAACTATTTTTATTGGGTCTGTAATAGATCACCATTCAATGATAAAGTTTAATTATTTAAGTCTCATTATTGGATTAAATTAATATACTTACCAAAAATATTATCAATTATTCTCAAGTAATCATAAATAACTCTTTATCTAGCAAATCTTCTTAATACAACTCTATAAAATCATGATCTAAAGTCTTCACACTTATGTTAGGTACTCTTCACCTAAAATATATAAATAATAGGTTAATATTCATAAAACAAGTACACGCAAGAGGGGGGTGAATTATATGTGACTTAAAAAATTTTGCAAGTTACTATCAATTCGTGTAAAGTATAAGAACCTGCTATTTTAATAGAAAGGTATGTAAATAAAAGGAGCATGTTTTTGTTCAAAACGAAACGAGCCAATAAAAGATTAAAACGAAAGAAACCTTTTACGGTATTGAAACAAAAGGAGCCTATTCTAAAAGTGAATTGGAGCCTCTTGCAAATTGAACCCAGATGATAAGAATTTTGAAAATTTCTCAGAGCTAATTGTCGAATTATAAGGTTGGTAAGATCTTTTTAGATATTGTGGAATCTTTTCTAATATGATAAGTTCATTAAGAAGGATCCTGTAAGAAAGGAAACATTCTTTTGCAAGACTATATCATTACTTATGGAAATAATCCAAATTTGAAATTTGAAACATTATAAAGTTATCATCAAAATCATTAATATAAAACCTTTAGCTAACAATCTCCCCCTTTTTGATGATGATAAAGTTATCATCAAAATCATTAATATAAAACCTTGAGCTAACAATCTCCCCCTTTTTGATGATGATAAGCAATAACAGATATATTTTCAAAATTCAAAAAATAAAGGATTTTGAAAGATACCTGTAATCGTTATAAGTCTTTACTTTCAACCATGATTAGAAGGGGCCTTTCTTACAATCTCTAAGAAAGGAGCCTATTGTTTTAAAAGATAAATTGGTTGCAATCATAGTATATGAATTTCACAAATAACTTGGATGCAAGACACATGAATTTCACATATTCAGTTCTACAATATTTCAAAAGTTAGCAAAATTTATCACAAATTAGTATTTCATCATGCAAAATCAAAATAATGTAAAAATATATCAGCAAAATTTATCATCAATTCTTAACTCTGCCCATTTTTTATTATCAAAAGGAGAAGTCAAACAGGGGTATAATAAAAAAAATAGTAGGAGAATTTTTTTTTAAGAAGATTATATTATCATTTAAGAGACTCAACAATTTTTCGCTAAAAAATTTGCATGTCAATAAGTTGATTTTGCATACTGTCGATCTGGCTATTCATTTGATTCTGGCTTGATTGAATATCCCCCAGCAGTTTTTGAAGGATCAGATCATTTGTATTCTAAAGTGTGACAGGGGCTGATTTCTGTGGAGTAGGACCTAAGACATCTGCTACTCTTTTTGTTTTCTTCTCTACCCACACATTATCATTCAGCTTATGTCTGAATTGATAGGGAATAGATGAATGAAACTTTGCAGATTCATACCAATCCAGATTGTCCAAAGACACTTCATAATGAGCGAAAATCTTGGTGAGTAGCATTCTATAAGGCAAACCACCAGTGTTATTCTTATGACTTCCCTTATCCAATATAAATTGTAGGATTATTGCTGGGAGGTGCATCTTCTTTATCTTCAATAGATTATACACAACATATGCGTCCAGGATATTGCATCTTTCCACTGAACTACTTGTTGGAAAGATTGAAGTGGCTGATATCGATGCAAGGCATCGTGGCAGTAGGTCCAAATGTCTACACCAAGGTCTCCCTTCATAAGTATTCTCGGTGTGCATGTAAATAAAATTCACAACTTCTCTCAGATCAAGATCAGTGATATCCCATTTATGACAAGGAACATCAGTTCTGCCAATAGGAATTATATTCAGTATGTTCCCCAAGATTTCCTCAGTAACCAAAATCTCACACTTATGTATCCAATAGATGATTGCCAACTTTCCATCAATTTCATTTTTTCTCTTGTGTGTATAAAATGATCTAACTAAATCATCACACATTGTCTCATTCAAATTAAAAAAAAATTCCCAACCAAAAACAAAAAAAGAAGAGATGGGAATACCAATGTCGTCAAATAGGAGAAGAGGCAAAATGCATCCAACAACCACCTTTCTCTGCTTGTAGCGCATTTTGTATCGTGCTTTAGCTTCATTGATTGAAATAGTTTGATCGGTGCTGAAGACTCTCCTTTCTTGTGTTTCTTTGATTTTGACATCTTAACTTTTGGAATTTCTTCAAACAAGGCTTCTTCATAAAGTAGCTCATTCCTAACAATAGGGTCCTCTTTCTCTTTAACCATAGGCGCTTTGACTTTTCTTATTTCTTCCCTTTTCCTCTTTCAATATTCTTCTTCTTCCCTTGGCTCAACTTCAGGGCTTTTTTCCTTTTCAACAATTTTTTCAGCCTACTTTGCAACTCTCCCTTTGGTTCGTGGACACCTTATCGAACTAACTAGTTCTTCTTCTGAATCATCATCATTAACAATCTAGTGTACTTAAGGCAATGTTTTTCCTGTGGAACCAAGTTGAGGAGTAGTCGATGGTAGGTGCAGAGGTTTTAAAAGATAGAGTAGAAGGGGTAGGTAGAGTGAGAGTAGGTAGTGAAGGTGAAGGAGAATGGAATCTTAATTTTCTTGTTAGCTCCCCCTCGCTAGAAGATTCTTCTTCTTCTTCTTTTTCTTCTTCTTCATCATCATCATCTTCTTCTTCTTCTGCTTCTTTTTCTTTTTTTGATGAGCTAGGGTTTCCATCAGAACCTTCTTCACCAAAGTCAGAGATATATTGCTGCTTGATTTTTGTTTCATTATGTTCAGAAGATGAATCAAATTTGATTCTTCAGGAAGAGACAACATTGCCAAAATCTTTTGATTCTTCAGGAAGAGACAACATTGCCAAAATCTTTTTGTTTCTCTCATATGGAGTCTCCTGAGTGGATGTTTATGAAACTTGGAGCTTTTTAATAGAGGTGACAAAAACAGGTTCAGTAAGGATGTTTTGTGATCCTATTATTGGTGACAGACAGGACAATTCATAAACAAGAGTTTCATGTTCTTGTTTATAGGGAAGTGTTTCGCCATGACTGGTAGTAGCAGTCAAGGTTTTCTTTTGTCCCTTGGACTTTGTTCGTGCCATTTCAATTAAGTTAGTAAGGTTTAGACAATTTAAGCAGAAACAGAGAGTTAGGGTTAAAAAGGAAAAACGACTAAGAACGATGAATGTAAGTAGAAGGAAGAAACCTTTTCAGGATATACTAAATGGTTCTTGAGTGT
The DNA here is from genome assembly GCA_027568915.1 of Erythroxylum roraimae. Taxonomy (NCBI): domain Eukaryota; kingdom Viridiplantae; phylum Streptophyta; class Magnoliopsida; order Malpighiales; family Erythroxylaceae; genus Erythroxylum; species Erythroxylum roraimae. Next base: position 11,608,467 of record JAOSBL010000212.1, read on the forward strand.
TGATTTCGCGTGAAGATTAATAATCATACAAATTATTATAGGAGGTGTGATTGCTTGCGTATCTTCTGTCAGTCACGTACAGAAAACTTCCAGAGCGACGCATGCACTTTTTTAAAAGCTAAAATGATGCTATTTAATAACTGCCTTTTTAAGACAAGTGTATTCCACCCTATTAAACTAAGAGGAGCCTGCTAAATAACGAATTAGAAGAAGCCTACTAATATTTGCAAAGAGAAGTAGCACAAATGTAACATCCCGTCCCTATATTAAGGGTTAGGACCAGAAGTTTCAGTACTTGTGAGCAAAGAGAAAGGTAGACAATGCATTTTTCTTGCTCATG
>JAOSBL010000212.1:11608906-11619364 GCA_027568915.1 Erythroxylum roraimae
CCTATATCAATCAACCATTCAGAACCATAATTGTTGACAAGGGAATCATTCACTAGTTATATAAACTATTAACACCTTATCATCTGTGCTTGAATTAGTTACAACTGTACTCCTACCATCATCATCATCCTCATGACCTTTCTTTTTTTGATCCCTCTTCCACTTATAACATAACCTTTTAACGTGTCCTAGCTTATCATAATAGTGGCATGTCTTCACGTCTTTGTCATCTCTGGACATTGAACTGTTCTTAGACTTTCCATTAGCTTTGGGGCCCTTATTTGTGTTCCTTTCCTTACTTTCTGTCACAAAAACCTACACGTTATCAACTCCAATCTCCATTCTTTTGATTTCTTCATTAAACATACTCTTTTTGATTACATCCAAAGAGAACACACCTTCAGGAGTTGAGTTGCTAATCGTCACCGCCAACGTTTTCCAACTATCTAGTAATGAACTTAACTAGAATAGAGCTTGAAGCTCATCATCAATAATGATCTTTATTGTTTTAAGTTTGTTAATTATGTCTTGGAAATCACTTAGATGCTCCGAAACCGATTTCCCATCCTTTAACTTCAAATTCACAAGCCTCTTAATCAAAGAGGCCTTGTTATTAGTAGTCTTCCTTTTATATAGACCTTCTAGCTTCTTTCATAGCTCAAAAGGATCTGTTTCTTGAGACACGAGGTTAAATATGTTAATATCAATCCATTGTTTGATAGTGCCTAGAGTTTTCCACTTCATCTTTTTCCATTCTCTATCTGATTCTTTTCAAGTTTTGAAGGAACATCATCTTCACACCTCTATCCACATCAATAGGATCAAAGAGATCCTTGCAATAGTGAAGGTCCTCTATCATGGGCTTCCATAACGAGTAATTTGATGATGTTAACTGGACCATAGAATTGTTTCCACCTTCCATTACGATGACTCTGATACCACTTATTAGGAGCCAAATACACAACTCTCCATAAAACTAACCAAATATTAATGACATGAAATAAATCTTCACGTTGTAGCAATAAAACAATATAAGAAGAAAATAATGATGAAACAAACACCAAGATTTAAAGTTAAAAATCCTTCAGTGTAGAGGGAAAAAATCATGGGGTAAACCGATGATTAAATATAGTAAACTCAATAATGATTTACAAGAAAATTGATCTCTCACCCCCTCCTCAACAACAAGTTGTCTCATAAAGTTTCAAGATTGAAACAAATAGATATCACAATCAACAAACCCTAAAACCAATCCCAAAACAATCAAATAAGGATGATAATCTAACCCTCTTTGCCGTCTCTCTATTTTTCCTTACTTTTTGGGTGTTGTGGCCGCACTCTCTATCTTATGTGTAGAGCAAGGCTCAAATGAGCTATTTATTGGCACCTTTGGCTTCGTGGGGTGCTTCTTCATTATCCAAATATTGTTATTGATTATTTTGATCTTCCAAAATAGGAACAACATTTTTTGTGGTTATGGCTTTAAGAACATTTATAGGTAATAGAACATCAACCCTAATTTCATTAAGGTCCACAACTTGATTTCAGCACTCCTAGTAACCTCACCATTCTTTAAAAATTTGGCATTGGCTGTTTCAACAATTCTAGAATTGTGGTTTAAACAATAAAACCACTAACTATTCGAGCATCCAATTTTCTTTCATATGGATTATAAATTTGTGCTTCTGCTAGACAACCCTAAATATACAGGTGTCTTAAACTAGGTTCCTTTCAGTCCATAACTTGAAAAGAGTTTATGAACTGCTTTACTAGGAAAGTTGTTTAACAGATACACAGCAATTCTAAGTGCATACATCCACAATATTTTAGGTAATAAGGAACTACTCATTATAGTCCTAACCATATCCATTAATTTTCTATTTTGCCTTTCTGCCACACTATTTTGTTGCGGTGTACCTAACATAGTATACTGTGCACATATGCCATAACTTTCGAGGAACTTAGCAAACGGACTAGGACACTGTCCATATTCATCATACTTTCCATAATACTCACCATCAGATCTTATAATTTTCACTTTCTGTCTAATTGCCTCTTCACCTTATTTACAAACACCTCAAGGGTATTTACAGCTTAAGATTTTTCATGCAACAAATATATATATTTATACCGTGAAAAATCATCTATAAAGGTGATGATGTATTTTTTTCCATTAAAGGACGGAGTGTTAAAATGTCCACAAATGTCGCTGTATATTATTTCAAAAACTTATTGCTTCTCGTGGCTCCTTTCTTGCTATGTTTAGTTTGCTGGCCCTTAATGCATTCCACATATAAGCCAAGATGAATAAAATCTAGATTTGGTAGAATCTCATTCTTTACTAATCCTTCTAACCTTTCTTTGGATATATGACTCAAATGTTTATGCCACAAGTAAGCAGAATGTTTATTCGCCAAATTATGTTTCATTTCAACATTATGATTAACGATAAATAGGGATTCAGAAAAGACATACTCAAGTTTCAATTTATATAAACCATCCATAAGCATTCCATAACTAATAAAGGAATTATTCTCATACAAATTGAAACAACCATGTCCACCTTTAAAGGTATATCCACTAGCATCAAGTCTAGAAACAGAAATTAAATTTCTAGAAATTGAAGGTACATAGAGAGTGTTCATTAGATCTAAGTGATGTCCAGTATCTAATGTTAGTCTGTAATTCCCTACACCTTCAACTGGGGCCTTCATTCGGTTTCCCATAAATAGAAAGTTGTCAGTTAGGCATATGGTTTGGATTGTAAGGAATCCATGTATAATATTGGAAACATAAGTAGTGGAACCAGAATCAAACCACCAAGTATTAGAAGGGCTTCAGATAAGTTTGATTCAAAGTATACAAAAACATAACGTATACCTTTCTTTTCGAACCAAGCCTTACGTTTTTGCCAATCCCTCTGATAATGTCCTTTTTTCTTGTACAAATGACACTTATCTAACTTTTGTCCCTTCCTTTCAACATCAACAACCTGTGGAACTTTAGCATGTTCTTTCTTATTAAAATTCTTGGCCTTTGGTTTAAGTTTCTTTCCAGTTCTTTGACCCACTAGGTTAATAGAATGAATTCCTTGTTTCTTTAATCTTATTTCCTCCTGAATAAGCTTACTGGATAATTCATCAATAGTCCACTTATCCTTTAATGTGTTATAATTGATGTTGAATGGTACAAATTTAGTAGGAAGTGAGTTCATGATAAATTACACTAAGAAGGAGTCTTCCATAGTCATGCCCAGTGTCTTAAGTCTTACTGCAATATTAGTCATATCAAGGATATGTTGCTGCATACTCTTTGACCCATCAAACGTCATGGTGGTGAGATTAACCACAAGTGTCCCTATAAATGCCTTATGAACAAAACGGAACTTATCTTCCACAAGCTTAAGAAAATCTTTAGCATTTTGATTTTCAGTGCTAGGAAGAGTAGATTTAATGTTTCTGGCAATTGTTATTTGCATAAAATTCAAACATAACCTACTAGACCTTGCCTATGCCTTATGGTGCGCCTTTTCAGCCTCTGCAGTAGTATCATTAAGGTCAGCAGGCTTATCCTCTAATAACGCCAAGTCAAGATGCAAAGCACCTAAATAAAAAGCATCTTGTTTGAGTATTAAGAAAAATTCACACTAGTGAACAAGGTAACAAATGAAGCTTGGGAGCGAATGCTAATAATTGTAAACATTTAAATGCTCACTAATTAATAGATCCAGACAAAGAAGCACATACATTCAATGTATTGCAGGTTTCCTTTGGGTAAACACAACAATACATATCCTCACTATTATTAGAACGCAAACTTTATAAGAAAATTAAATAAACTTCATCAAATACATATAGCATCTTTGGATAATTATATATATGTGACAAGTGTATATCCATTTTCTCCTTTATATTTATTAGTTATAAAACATTGATTTACCTTTGGGTAAAGTCCTTAATTTCTATTAACTATTTTTTTTCACAATAGCATTTCATAAAATACATAAATTATATGACCATACATTCAAAATTATTTTGGCCACTTTGGTGATGAACAACTTAATTTAGTCATACTGTTATATAATAATAATAATTAAAAAAATCCATAAGATGAAATTAAAATTAAAATTAAAAATTTAATTATAGGTCAAAAATATCATTAATATAACCAAAGCGTAAGAAATCAAAACATTAAAATTAATTTATCCATCATTAAAACTTCATGGATCAAAAGTGTAATTTTCCATGTAGAATTGAAAAGATGTCAAATATCCATTCTTTTGTCATTCACACGACTTTTCTTCATGGATTATGATGACATATAGAAAAGGTTTCGACGCTATTAGAGATTCAAAATGTACTAGTGATCCTAGGAATCCTGGCCCATATAAAGAAAGACTAAATTGACATTGGATACCAACTTCTAATGGTTGTTTACGTTGTTTCTGGAGGCCAAAATCGGAAGCGAGATGGAGCTCGCAAACGACAACCATAATTTTTTAAGAGAAAAATTATTCTTTATATAAAAAACCTAAAATCATAATTGAAACAATCATTAAATCAATAATATAAGGATTATCTATTCAAAATTTGAGGCTCTAATACCAGTGTGATGAGTACCGTTCCGTATCAGTTGATCAGTATCATAAGGTCTGAAAACCCTAGGGACTTATTCGCAAAATTGAACCTTTTCTTAAAACCCCCCGACCCATTTGCTTTGCTTCTCTCTCATTCTTCATCTCTCACTTTCCAATCCCTCTTTCGTTCTCGTTCTCCTCTCTGGTGGCTCTCTTTGACCGGTGTCAATCGGTTCCTCTTCCTCCACGCCAGCACCGCACGCCCTCCTCTCCAGTCACCATACGTCGTCACTCACGGAGTCACCTTCACCACGCACAACCTAACCATTTTCAGCCTCCACCACACGCCCACCACCGTCCACTCTCCACCATCGTCCATCATCCACCGTCCACCATCAACCGCTGCCTGCCACCATCGCTTTTGGAGTTGACAGTAGCTGGATCTGGAAAAGATCCAGATTTAAACTCAACCTGAGTCACCCAACACGAAATTTCGAACCCCTACATACGTTGAGAAGTTTTTGGGTGTGTTTTTAATTGCTTTTGTGAATATTGATGTTGTGAATGGGTTGATTGAAATTGAATTATTAGAAGTTGGAAGTAAGAAATAAATTTTTGGGATTTGCGATTTGTGTTGGGTTGGAAATTTGGAGTTAAATGAATGATGATTTGGGTTGAAAATTTGAATGAAGATTGATGCACGATTTTAACTTTTAATTTTAATGGAATTGGATGTTTTGAATGGAGTTGATGATGTTGATTATGAATCATGATTTGGTTCATTCGACTATGCAAGAATTGAGATTTTTAATTTTAAGCATACCATACCATTTGAATTTGTAACCTATAAGTAATCACAATATCATCAATTCATCATACAAAAGAAACATGACTTTTAGGCATTGCAAAAGTAATCATGAATATGATTCTTTCCAATCCATGCATGTATTAGAATTTAGAAATTTATATAATTAAAATGAATACACTTTAATAATTTGTTCTTCTTTTTATGTTAATGAAACTTAACTAAAATTTCCTCCATCTTCTTTAATAAAGAATTAATAAGATAAAAAATTGATAATAATTTTTCTCAATTTCAAATATTAAATTTAAAGCATTGGCCTAAAGAAGTATTTGAATTTTTGACATTCAATTTGTCTTTTCCTTGGAGGGCTATTGTAAATTATATGAAATAATAGTTGCATTCTTTCACTTCTAGAAAAGGATATCTTACAATTTATACGCTATCTTTTAATAAACTAAACTCCTTGTTACATGTATATATTATACAAGATATCTCAACTTCTTTATTAATTTCCAAAATGAAATTTAAATAAATTCAATACCTTGGAATATAGTCAAGCTCCATCTTTTTTTTCTACTGATTGTTGATACTAAACTTGAGCTTCTATAAGATGTCATTAAAGTGATTGAGCCAATCTCATAGGCTTGTGGATTAGGCAGAACTTAATGTTATCAATTGAAAAATCATGCATCTATTAGTTCTTTCATTGTCATGAGAATTCATTGTCGTGAGAAATTGATATGTATCTCTTTATTGAATTGTATGTCATTAAAGTATGGTGAAGCTTAACATTCAACCCATTATGCATGCAGTTTAATCATAAGTTAATATATCTTGTTACTTCAATCATATGTGACAGAACTAATTTCCTTTTACAACTTGTAAAGTCCTGCTAGCAAGTGTTATATATTTATAAATGTTCATCTAGGGAGGTAATCATACAAAATGAGTTATATTACATATGATGGATGTTGAAAACTTGAATCATTGGTTTCTGACTTATTGATGAATTTTGTTAGAAAAAATTGGATTGTTTCGGATGAAATTGATGCGTATGATTTTGATATATGTTTTCATTTATTGTTACAGATTAATGGAAGGAAGTTTAAGTACTTTTGATCAAAATGCTTCAGGAAGATACAATGATCCAGCTTGGGGTCACGTTGGATTGGTCCCGAGTATAAAGAACTATACAATTTGCTTATTTTGTAACAAACATTTGAAAGGTGAAGGAATTACCCTATTGGAGAAGCATTTAGTTGGGGTTGAAGGAGATGTAGAACCCTGTAAAAAAGTAAGTCATGATGTGAAGTGGCAAATGAATACACTGCTTGAAAAATATCAACATGAAGAAGATAGAAGGGAAATGTTGAATTTTGAAATTGGTAGTGGAAGTTCATTTGCTAGTTTTCGTGGTGATTATGGAAATGCCAAAGGTGGTAATGGTAGTAATCCATCCCAGGCCAAGGAAGAAGCTAATGTTACACTTGGACCTGATGTGAGGAAAAGAAGAAGGCAGGTGAGTAGTTTTTTTGCACCACGAACAACTCCTGGTTCCCAACCTTCAATTCGTAGTCATGCAATCAAGAGATTCGGCTCACAATGTCAATATAGCAGTAGCTAGATGGTGGTATGATATAGGTTCATCATTCAATGCTTCTCAGTCTTATTATTATCAACCAATGGTGGATGCAATAGCCTCTTATGGTCTGAAATACAAAGCTCCTTCGATTGATAACTTAAGAGGTAAACTTTTGAGTTGCTTAGTTACTGAAATTAAAAATTATTTGGCTAAAAGAAAAGTAAAATGGGATACTTATGAGTGTTCAATCATATGTGATGGTTGGACAAATAGAAGACAAGAGCCTATTATTAATTTTTTGGTTTATTTTGCAATTGGCTCAATGTTTTTGAAGTCTATTGATGCATTTGGCCTTATTAGAAATATTGATACTTTATTTGAGATATTTGATGAAGTTGTGAATGAAGTGGGGCCTGAAAATATTGTTCAATTCATTACTGAAAATGATTCAGCTTATAAAGTGGCAGGAAGAAGGTTACAGAATAGGTATAATTTTTTTGGACTCCTTGTGCTGCACATTGCATTGACCTAATACTGGAGAACATAGCGGATCCTAGGTATTTTCCTATTATTGATGAGACTATGCAGAAAGCTAAAAAGGTGACCAAGTTCATCTATAATCGTGCATAGGTGTTGAATTTAATAAGAAAGGAATTTACCAATGGAATGAATTTGTGTCGTCCTGGTGTGACAAGATTTGCAACAAATTTCTTATCACTTCAATCTTTTGTTTCGATGAAGAAAGAGTTAAGACAAATATTTATAAGTGATAAGTAGATTGCGTCTCAACATGCTAGGTCTAATGCCGAATTTGTGTCGTCCTGGTGTGACAAGATTTGCAACAAATTTCTTATCACTTCAATCTTTTGTTTCGATGAAGAAAGAGTTAAGACAAATATTTATAAGTGATAAGTAGATTGCGTCTCAACATGCTAGGTCTAATGCCGAATTGGAGGTTTCCAGCACTATACTACAAGATAGAGAATTTTCTTCTAAATGTCAATTTGTTATCCGAGTTTGTGAGCCTTTGGTGACAGTGCTTTGATTGGCTAATAGTGAAGAAAAGCCAACATTGGGTTTTTTGTACATGTCATGGAAAGGGTGAAGGAAGCAATCAAGGCCAATTTGAAACATAGGCCTTCTTTGTATGCATTGTATCTTGCAATCATCAATGAGAGATGGGAAAGGCAACTTTCTTCTCCGTTGTTTGCAACTGGGGCGTTTTTTAATCCTAGTGTATATTTTAGACCGGATTTTACAAAGAAAGCTGAAGCGAGTAGAGGAATGTTATTCACTATTACAATAATTGTTAGCTACGAAATGATGCAAGATCTCTTAAGCTCTCAAATTGAGCTTTATAAATGGTCTTCTAGAGATTTTAGATTGTCGATTGCTATTCGACAAAGAACAAAACTTTCTCTAGGTATATTAGTTGTTTCCTTTTTCTTATTTTTTGAAAATTAATTATCACTTTGTTTTGTTTTTAACGCTACTTTTGTTATCTTACGACTTACAGTTTCTTGGTGGGATCAATTCGGAAGTGGTGTTCCAGAATTGCAAAGTTTGCAATTCAGAATTTAAGTCAATGTGTGAGTGCAATAAGCTATGAACAGAATTAGAGCACATTTGAATTCATCTATTCTGATAAAAGGAATATATTGGAGCACAAGAGATTGAATGACTTAGTATTCGTTCATTACAATTTAAAGCTTCGGGAAAGGTATGTTATTATCATTATTAATTTTGATGTATTTTCTTATATTTTCTAATAATTAAATTTTATTGTTTACTAGGACTCTTAATAGCACAAGTAGTTCAACATATCCAATTTTTATTGAGAATATTGATTTTTTAGCAGATTAGGTTTCTAAGGAACCATATTTGATAGATGTGAATGAATTGGAAGATAATCTTGGTTGGGAAAGCATTGACATGTCATTTGGTACTTTGAATTTGAATGATGATGATCATGAGACTTCTCTCAATGATGAGGATTTTGTACCAAATGATAAGTAGGGTTAGTGTAGTTATAGCGGGTATCCTCCCGTAGACGATTGAATGAAGTTCCAAGTTTTTGTTTTTCCTTTTCTTTAAATTTTACTTATATTTGATGTATATGTTAGGTTCTATATATGTAATGTAATTGTAAATGTTTTTGTTACATGTTTCACTTTTACTTGGTTCGTTCCTCATCACGAACTCTTGTCGTAAATTGTAATAGTTTGAGAGTTGAGGATATTTATTATTCTTTTTATTAGATGTTTTAATGTAATTATTATGTATTATATGATGAAATTGTAATATTTTAAATACTTTGTATTGTTCTTAATTTTATATTTGTATGATGATAATTGTCTTTTTTCATATTAATTGTGGTTATTATTTAAATGTGAAATATTTGAAAATTATTGTTATTTCATATTAATTGTGACTATTATTTATTATTATGATTTTTGGAAAATGGTTTATGTAAACTTATAAACTATACAATGCAACTGTACAATATGACAGTGAACTATTTTGCAATTTCTAAAAAAATTCAGGGACTATTTCATAAATTTTAAAAATTACCTGAAATAGTATCCGGTTTTGACTGCTACTGGTACAGCACCGTACTAGAACCCAATCCAGTACCAGGTCCGATACGATATTCGCAACATTGTCTGATACTACATGAAAATTTTAAAACTTAACATTCAAACATCAACATATAAATCATATATATTTCGTTCATGCCCATTAAGATCTTGAATATAATAATAACTACATTGATGGAGTGAATAAATCACTTACCTTAAACGGAAATTTGACATGATGTAGAGAGTGCTTTCAACAATGATGAGCTAGTTTCTCTTCCTTAACCCCCTTCTGTAGCAAGATTGTAAGGCTCCAAATTGTACCCTAGTTGGAATGTTACATGTTTATGAAAGTACATGTATGATAGGTGTTAAAATTTGTGATATGATTGAGACTTGCATATGACTTGAATTTTGATTTAATGGATCCTACTTAGTGAATTAGAATTAATTGATACCATTAGAGAATTGAGGTATTAAAATGTGCATTTGGACCAAGAAAAATGTCAAGTGATAAGATAAGTTGGTAAATAAAAATTGGAATGACTAAGTGCCTGTTTGGTTGAGCTTTTGGAGGGTGAATAAGCACTTTTTTTCACCCCAAAAGCTTTTTTTTTAAATGAGTATTTGACTGTAAAATAAAAAGGCACTTTTTTAGTAGATATAGCTTTTTTGGCAGCCAAAATACAACTTTTTATGAAGCTTAAATTTGGAGCTTCTCAAAAAAGTAAATTTTCAGGTAGATTTTTCAGATCAATTAATGAGTCTATTTTTTAGTCCCTTTTGCCCTTATGTTTTACATATAATTTTCACAATACCCACAAACTCATCTTCACGTTTATTTTAGGATTTATATAATATTATTTGGCTTTTTTTATATGTTTTAATATTTATTTTTGATATTAGTTTTACTTATGTT
>JAOSBL010000212.1:11627445-11641476 GCA_027568915.1 Erythroxylum roraimae
AACTTTTCACACTTTCACTCTTTATTTCTTAATTTCAACTTCCATTTCAATCAACCCATTCACTTTACTCTCATAATTCATATAAATTTACTCAAATATCAAAGTCCTCAATTTTTTTTCTCATCAATTTTTTTTAAGGCACAAAATATCTATAACACAGTTCATATACAAAAACACTAATTTCATTTCATTTTAATATTTCTAATTTCTACTAAAAATTCGGGGTCCAACAAATCATGGGCGCAATAGAAAACAAAATTTTTATGGATTTCAAGCAGATATCGATAATTAAATAAACTTGAATAAAATACGAATACAAATAAGAAATCGTACCTAGTTTGCGTTCATGTTAAAAATCCTTGGAAACTTTTTCCGAATTGTCAACCACAAGCTATTCACTTGTCCAACTTTTGATGGTATTCACATAACAACTTCTCAATACCTTTGAGAGGAAGAATGCAAGAGTGCTAGCTCCTTTATTTTTCTTCCTATTAATAAAAAAATCATTAGGGTGGTTTTGTAATTTTATTAAAATTAAATTTCCTTAATTATAATTAAAGTCATACTCTAATTACAATTAACTTAATTTTAATAAAATAAAATATCTTATATTTAATCCCTAAAATTTCTCAAACATTTTAATTAAGTCTAAATTAATTAAAATTGATTTATTTTCACAAGTTCCTCTTCATTGTGTGACCCATTAGGTTCCTAATATATTGACAATAATTATAAATTTTAATCATAATTCATAATTAGAATTAGATAAATTTAAACTCCTTTTAATTTTTCTTTAATTCTGCAATTAAACAATTTATGATCATAGATCAAGACTGATGTCTAATAACATGTCATGACCACCCAAATATCAAGAATGCCAAAGTAGTTTGACTTAACACGTCCATGCATGGTTACAATGTATAATTTAATCCTTTCAGCATCCAATTTTCCAATTAGACGGAGTATGGATATAGTGTCTAATCTTTTCATCCAATCATGTTCATTCTTGTAAATTAGCAATTGATTTATAATTGATATTTGAAAATGCCTTTTCAATATCAATTCACTCTAGTCAAAGAATTTCATAAATCACTACTAATCAAGAACAGTAGAACATTATCTCTAATTACTTTAGAGTGACGAATCCTTTATTTACTTACACAACTATCTCCATATAGTTCATATTGCATCCAAGTACTACCAAATGAATTATCCTAGGATAATTCATAAGTAACATCAAAACACAGTAATTCCCACACAAGATGTCTTGGTAATCTCAAGTTTAAGAATCAATTATACAACCATCATTATGAGAAAATCCATAGACACATAAGTAATATTCCATTTGGGATTCTCATAGTCGGGTCAGTTCAATGACTTATTCTCTAATAATCACCAACACAATAGTTTAAGTATTTCCATACTTTAATTTATGAGATCAATTACTTTTTTTATAAGAAAGAAACAAAATGTGTGATAGTTTTACCTTTTCAACAATATCTCGTCTTGATGAAACTACAACTAGGAATATTTAGGAAAAATACGTAAATGTAAATTGAATCTCACAATTATGATCTCATCATAATTTCATTTACACAGTAATTATTCTAGGAAATTTACCTTTAGTATTAAAACTTCAAATGTAATTAATTTAATACACAAAGATAAAAGAATGCCTTTTCATTAATTAAATAATAATGTCATGCATTAAATTGCATCCAATTGATTAGCTGCATGGGCATAAACTAACAATCTCCCACTTGTACTAAAGTTAGTCACCTATGTACTTAATGTCATAGCCATCCATATGTGTATCATGTCTTTTCTAAGACAGTGACTTAGTAAGAGGATCTGCAAGATTCTCTTCAGTAGGAACTCGCTCCAACGCTATGTCTTTCTCCACTATCTCCCTGATTAAGTTAAACTTCTTGAGTACATGTGTTAGACCGTTGATGAGACCTTGATTCCTTTGCTTGCACAATAGCACCATTGTTGTCACAGTACAATACTATATGCTCAACAATGCTAGGAACCACTCCAAGTTCAGTGATGAGTTTTTTGATCTAAACCACTTCCTTTTCCACCTCTGACATCAAAATGTACCCTGCCTCGGTCGTTAAATTCGTAATGATTGGTTGTTTGGAACTTTTCCAACTTACCACACCACCATTTATTGTGAAGATGTGATCTAATATCATTGAGATCTGGCTGGAAACTAGCATCTGAATATCCTTGAACTCTCAGTACAGCTCCTCCATAGACCAAGAAAACATCTTTAGTTCTTCTTAAGTACTTTAAGATGTTTTTCACAGTTGTCGAGTGACCTTCACCAAGATTGACTTGAAACCTACTTATTATGCTCAAAGCATAAGAAACATTTGGTCTAGTACATAACATCACATACGTGATTGATCTAATTACTGAAGCATATGGAATACAATCCATTTTATCTCTCTCATCTTGTGTCTTCGGACATATACTTCATAAGAGAGAAATCTTATGTGACATGAGTAAGAATCCCCTCTTGGAATTCTCTATACTAAACCTCTTTAACATTTTGCCTATATATGTGGATTGGGATAACCCAAGCAACCTTTTTGATCTATCTCTATAGATCTTTATTCCCAGAATATATGCTTCTTCTCCCATATCCTTCATGGAAAAGTTCTTGGATAACAAATCTTTACAAACTGAAATATAGGTATGTCATTTCCAATTAGCAATATATCATCTAGATGTAGAACTAAGAAAATAATTACACTCCCACTAACCTTTTTATAGACACATGGTTCATCCACATTTTTGATAAAATCAAACTCTTTGATTGTCTCATCAAAATGGATGTTCCAAATCTGTGACGCTTGCTTAAGTTTATAAATCTACTTTTGTAACTTGCATACTTGATTAGGAAATTTCTTAGATTCATAACTTTCAGGTTGTGTCATATACACATCCTCTTGCAAATTCCCATTGAGACATGCCATTTTGAAATCCATCTGCCAGATTTTATAATCATGATATGTTGTTATAGCCAAAAAGATTCTTATGGATTTTAGCATAGCTACTGGCAAAAAGGTTTCATCAAAATCAACTTCTTGCTTTTGTTTGTAACCTTTAGCCACTAACCTCGCTTTGTATATATGTACATTACCATCCATATTAGTTTTTCTCGTAAAACCTCACTTGCATCGATTAAGTACAATATCATCAGACGCATCCACCAAAGTCTGTACTTGGTTAGTGTACATGGATTCCATTTCATATCTCATGACTTTTTGCCGTTTTAAAGAATCAATGTCAGACATTGCTTCTTTAAATATAGTAGGCTCATCATGTATGAGCGATACATTATCCTTTCCTTTCTTAATATGTAGATCTAATTTAGTAAGAGGATGACATATCTTACTACTACGTCACCGACTATGTGTCTCTTGAACCCTCAGTTGTACATCATATGTATCAACTTAAGGTTCTTGTTCCATTTCGATGTGAATTTGTGGCTTTTGAACTTTTTTAAATTCTACATCACTCCCACAACTTTGGTTGAGAATAAATTCTCTTCCTAAGAATGTAGCATGTCTTGAGATGAATGCCTTTTGCTTAAGAGGATGGTAAAATTGATATCTAAAACACTTTTTCGGATACCACACAAATTTACATTTATTTGATTTAACTTGAAGCTTTTCAGATACAATATACTTCACATAAGCATCACATCCCCAAATCTTTAAGTGTGACAATCCAGGTCTTTTACCAGTCTATATCTCATATGGTATCTTGTCAACCGATTTGGATGGAACTCTATTTAAAAGGTATGTAGCGGTTTCAATGGTGTATCCCCAAGAGGAGATAGGAAGGACTGTATGACTCATTATGGAACGTACCATATCTAATAGTGTACAATTTCTCTTCTTAGAAACTCCATTATGATGTGGAGTTGCAAGAGAAGTCCATTGTGAGAGAACCTCATTCTCTTTTAAGTAACCAAGAAACTCATGGTCCAGGTATTCACCACCTCCATCTATCTAAGTGTTTGAATACTTTTACCAGTTTATTTCTTAACCTTAAGTCTTCCTTGAACTTTTCAAAAGATTCAAACTTTTATTTCATTAAGTACACATAACCATATCTAGAACTATTACCTGTGAACATAAAGAAATAAGAGAATTCACCTCGAGCATTAGTAGACACAGGCCCACATACATCTGAACGTATTAACTCTAGTAACTTACTTGAACATTCTCCCTTTTCCACTAAAAGGTAACTGGGTCATCTTTCCCAATAAACAAGATGCACAAGTTTCATATGATTCATAATCAAAAGGATCCAAATATCCTTTTTTTATGTAACTTTCTGATTGTAGTTTCATTAATATGACCTAAGCTACAATTCCATAAACAAGATAGATTTTAGTCACTTAACTTTCTTTTCTTGCTATTTACATTAAGAATCGACCTTTCAAGATCTAACTCATACAGACCATTTGTAAGTAATCCAGATTCATACTAAACAACATCTTTATAAAAGAACAACTATTATTCTTAGTAATAAAGACAAAAACATTCAAATCTAAATAAGAAATATAAATGATGTTTCTTGTAATAATTAGGACATAATAACAATTATTAAGCTCTAATACAAGGCCAGAAGGCAAAGCTAAACTACAAGTTCCTACAGCTAATTCATCAACTCTTGCTCCATATTGTCAACTCGCAGGTCCACTTCGCCTTTCCTCAATGATCTACTACTTTTTAACATCTGCATGTTATTACATATGTGAGAATCACGACTAATATCTAATACCCAAAAATGTGGAACTGAAGTAGAATGATTGATCTCAATCATAATCATACCTGAAGAGATAACTTCCTTAAGCTTCTTATCTTTCATACTAGCAAGATAAGATAGGCAGTTCCTCTTCCAGTATCCGTTGACTCTATGGTGAAAACATGTGCCCTTATCATTGTTCTTCTTCTTAACTCCTTCTTTGGGCTTTGCTACATTAGCAGATCCCTTCTGTTTCTTGTTCTTATTCTTTTTAGAGCCTTTTTTCTTACTCTTAGAAGAATCCACAATAAGCACAAAACTGGAACTAGGTTCCTTCTTAAGGCACCCTTCCACAGTCTTAAGCATGTTTAGCAGTTCAGGCAATGTCATGTCCTTCTTGTTTACATGGAAGTTCATGATGAACTGTGAAAAGCTCGAACTGAGAGACTGCAGCGTCAGATTAATGCTCAATTCATGGTCCATGACAAAACCTAGTTTGGCTAATTTTTCAATACACCCAATCATCTTTAGCACATGCAGGTTAACTGAAAATCCTTCTATCATCTTGTATTGAAACAACGCCTTGGAGAATTGATATCTCTCCACCCTACCTTGTGCACCAAACAACTCCTTGAGATGTAGAATCACAGTAGGTGTATTCATGTTCTTATGTTGCCTCTCAAGCTTTGGAGACATGCTAGCAAACATCACACATATGGCTTACTCAACGTCATCAATATAACGTTGATACCTTTCCCAAACTTTGACGACTGCATCTAAACTAGGTTCTGGTAGAGTACGAGTGTCAAGAATATACAACTTCTTCTCTTGCCTGAGAACTATTCTCAGGCAACGAAACTAATCTAAAAAGTTAGGTCCAATCAACTTGTTAGCATCCATAATGCTCTAAAATCAAATAAAATCAAGACTTTAAAATTATCTGATTACTCCCAATATTTTATTTAAAATAATAGCCCTCACTATTAAATTGAGAAATTATCAAATAATTTCCTAGTGGGCTAGGATCACATTAAAAATAATTAATCTTGGGTTTGCTCAACAAATCAACAAAATTTACATTAGGTAGAAAATAACTTTCTCAATCACATCTCATGTGACTCCTAGAATCATTAGGTGACAATTCTTTACCAAAATATATCATATAAGTTATTTCTATCCCTGCCTTTAAATTCATACGATCATGAGTTTGCTCATCCAAATCATACAAATTTAGTTAAGCAGTACCCATCAATTTAAGATAAAACATATTTGGGTTAAGGTGGCCTTGAATTTACTTAACAAGCCAAGCAATAAATAGAATTATGGTTTTATTCTCAAATAATGGAAGGCAATTATCACGTTCCTAACGTGTACTTAATATTTAATTGAGGGATTTAAAATTTAAAAAATTCCAGTCTCATTAAAATAATATAATCTCATTGCATTTATAATTTAAAACATAATCTAATTATGAAAGAAATTATTTAAAACCTTTGCTTGATTCTAATTATTGATTTGATAACTAATTTAATTTAATAATTCAACTCTTGAAAAATTAAACTAAATTCAAAAAGTTTTCTAATAAAATTCCCTTTGAAAACAATTTTCAAAAATTGGAAATTAACCTTTTTAATTTTATTAGGATTATAAAATAATTTAATCTCCATTAAACTAATTTAATATTGAAATTAAGGTTTTAAAAATATAAAAAAATAAATAAAGGAAGAGAGGCTGTCGCGCGCCAAAAGCCTCTATGGCGTTACTATGCGGGATTGTGCGAGCGCATATACTTCACTCGCCCACAGTTAACAGGAACGTTGACTAGCGCATCCACCACATCTTCACATATGTGTTTCTAGAGAACGACGGGCGCATGTCTCACACGTTCTCTGGAGAACTCTCTATCCTTCCATGTTTCTCAAAAAACTATTGCCCCTTCTACTTTATCCCCACGTTTGTCCATCCTTCCCACGTCGCCACCCTCTATAGAACGTGCTGCTTCCATATAGCGTCGATTGTTTTCCACTGTCTGGGTCTCCATCGATGCTTCCATGGGCTACCCAAATGATGCCATCCAAGGCGTCGTCTAGTGTTGCCACTAGCGTGTGGCATCGAGATGGTGGTCGTTAGCTGTAGTGCCCGGATAGCTTAAGGTACATACCAGGACACGCTGAGGACATTCCAGTACATAACCTATAATAATGGTGCGCTACGTTCAATCACAACATTCGTTTAGCATGACATCATCTATCTTTATTCTCTCATAAGACATCATCAAGAAAGTCACAATATTTAAAAACCAAAATTTCCTCATTTCATTTCATAAAATCGAACTTTTATACAATGTATCTTTCAAACATCCATACATGTACATCATCATATCCTAATACAAATATGCTACATGAAAGAAGAAATTACACAAAAATCTATCTAATCTTTCCAATCCCAGTTGACCGACCTTTGAGCCATTTCTTCTTGTTCCCAAAAGTACGAGAATAAACTTCTTGTAGCGTCTCTCAGTAGCTAAAGTGGTCTCTCGATCCTGAAAAATCAACGTTGAGTTTTGCGAACTCAATGAGGTAACCATCATCAATGGTTCACTCAATTTATGCAACATATCACACATAGAACATATAATTCACATCTTTGCATTTTTCACAATCATCATGTAACACATTCTCATTTAAAGGTAAGACAAACATACATTTCATTCAGTCAACATATGTATAACAATGAATATGAAATGCTTATGTGACTTTTTACTAATTATTACGTTGTTGTGACCGAGTGCCTAAACTTTTCCGTATCCATTGTGGATACTGGGCTCATTCATACCGTCCCTTATCCATTGGGGACTACTCAGATCATTTTCGGTGGCTACTCAGGTCACAACTCTCATTATCTGATGATGCATTCATGTATGGAATGCACCTCTCATAATTAATCAGTTATATCAAGAATATTTAGTTCGTCACATTTACATACAAGTAGCACTTCAATATCTCATTCATACATCAAAATCATCAGATCTTAATTGTCCGGAATCAACACAATCAAAATCATATTCATATCATCATCTAGAACAAACAATTAATTGAGCGAAACCGTCTAGGTTACTCATAGATTGCTCCCGAAGCTATTGCCTCGAAGGTTTGGCAATGTCTGGATGTTGATGTTCCAATTGCTCCTCTATATCAAGCAATATACACATATCACACTTTTGCACAATTATAAGTGTTTGTTAATGCACATGTATGTATATAAAATATGCACAATGCATGTTCATGACAATCCCGAGTATTTTTTTTCCATTATTCTTGTCACAAAATCAATCCAATATGAAAACTCACTTAATTATCATTTGTATGTAGGGTTTATACCTCAAATAAACACTTTGAATCTACTTTCATAACCCAATGAATCATTTTAGATTTTTTCAAAAACTAACTTTTGAGTATATTGTTATTGATCATTTAGACAATGCAAATGAAGTAATTTGGCAATACTTTCTTTTAGCAAATTGTTCTCCTATCTCTTAAGTTTCTAATGACATCAAGATCATTCAATTTAGTTCAGTAGTCTGAAAGTTATACCCCAAACAGTTTCAGACTATTCTTATACTGGAACAGTGCCCTGTACTCAAATTCCATCCAAAAATTGAAATTCTTTGAGACTGAATTAAAATTAGATTTCTTCAGAACATTTGTAGCCCTATGTCTCTAGTTCACTCCAAATAAAAAATTATTCAATTTAGATAACTACAGAATAAGATATGGTCAAAATACCAAAGCATGTTTAAGCTGTGCAAGGAAAGTTGGCCGCGGAGAACTTTTCCAGAGAGGAAATCCTTCAAGTTGGCCGCGACAATCTTTCACAGAAGCATTACTGCTACATTTTTCCATATTTTTCAACATCCAACATCTCACACCTAACACATCTTTCTCTCATCCAATCCTTCTTATAGCACAATATCACATTACTCTATGTTTTCCTTAACTCAAAACTCAATTGAATTCATCTCAAAAACACCCAAGAAACTCATGTATATCAACAGTGGAAACACATATAAGTATATCACCAAAACAAAGCATACATCTTTCATTTCTCTAACAAAATTTTCTGCACTATTTCCATACACATTTTCATTGATCTTTCTAGCTCAACATCATCTGTATAACAATATATTAATTATTACCCATCAAACATATACAAGAGCAAGACATTTATTTCAACTATTCATCACTCACGTTCATCATACATAAAACACCACTTTAAGCCATTTAACCTCTAACTATTATTATAAAGGCTTCATTAAACACTACTGATGAAGATTTATAAGCCACTTACTTGATTTAGATTCAAATTCTTCAAACTCTTCAAGAACACCAAGAATCCCTATTTTCACATACAACTCACGATCATCATCTTGAAGGTTGGAAGGTTTAGGTTTTCCTATGGAAATGAAGAAGACAATAAGGTGAGAGTAGCAAGTGAAAGACGAGTGAGCTAAGTTCAACGTTGGTGGAGGTGAGTGAATGGAGAAAATGAAAATGGAGAAGAAGAAGAAAGCAATAGGCAATCGTGAGAGATAATCAAGATGGTCTTTCAAATTAAAAAATTTTTGGGTTTTAAGACATGGCTTGGCAAGTGACACTTGTCACTTGCCACATGCCTAATTTATATGAATTCAAACTATGTTCTCTTATTTAACTAGTCTAATCAAATCCAATTTCTACTCCAATTGTCTACCAATTTTAATTGGCACTTGTCAATAAATCCCAAAGTCATTTATCAAATTTTCCATTGCTAATTGACAGTAAATTCAACTACCATTTATAATTTGTCTTACCACTTGACATTTTTTCTAGTCCAAAAATTATCCAAAATTTCAGAAATTTTCCTAGAATTCTCCAAAATTTCAAAATCACTAAACACGCCTTCCAATTAAATTTTCAATACACATAAACCACGATTCTCAATAAAAATCACATTTCACATAAAATAATCAATTATACCCAGAATGTCAATGAATGCATGTACAATCATTTTCATGTGTAAGTATATCTATATTCACGTGTATGGGTATGGCATGTTATGCATGAATATGAATGCATTTCTAATCTCTCAGTAGTCTCTCTAATATATACTATTCTAGCCCTAATATGGGTAACGATGTTACGTTAGCAATGCAAACCAGTGGCATCGCGATGGGTGTCATCACTAACCACACCTTACGATGCCCTTGTCGCTATTCACCATAAACGAGCGATAATTGCTCATCTGATTAAACAAATGCAAGGCAGAACATAAGGGGAAAACAATTTTTCAGATCCAACATGCAAATATCTAGATGCAGAAAATACAAAAGCCAAATTCCAGAGATAACACACACAAGGCAATTTGATTTTTTAAATAATTAATTATCTAAAAGGCAGCACATGCATATACAAGTACATACGCATAGAGAACAATTTTTGGAAACAAAAGGCAAGAATTTCAAAATTTTCACACAATATGTTCCTATAGCAGAATCCGATTCGTGCTTTAAGAAATTAATTTTGTGAAAACAGAATAGAACGCATATACATGAATAAGCAAAATTCCTAAAGTAGACAATAACAGTCTCGGAGAACAACAACAAAATAGACACATAAACCTTCAATCTTTATTATAATAAGTAACAATCAAGCCTCAAATTTAAGTTAAACAATTAAAGAAGGCTATGATACCACTATTAGAACTCAACCGTGATCAAATCAGGGGCATAATGAAAAACAATATTTTTATGAATTTATAGCGGTTCTTAATAATTGAATAAACTTTAATAAAATATGAATACGAATAAGAAATCAAACCAAGTTTTCATTACTGTTCAAAATCCTTGGAAACTTTTTATAAATTGTCAACCACAAGCTATTCATTTGTCCAACCTCTGATGGTATCTATAGAAAAGGTTCTTAACACCTTTGAGGGGAAGAACGTAAAAGTGTTAGCTCCTTTATTTTTCTTCCTATTAATAGAAAATCATTAGGGTCATTTTGTAATTTTATTAAAATTAAATTTCCTTAATTATAATTAAATTCATACTCTAATTATAATTAAATTAATTTTAATAAAATCAAATATCTTATATTTGATCCCTAAAGTTTCTAAAATTTTTAATTAAGTATAAATTAATTAAAATTGTTTTTTTTCACAAGTTGCTCTTTATTGTGTGACCTATTAGGTTCCTAATACATTGGCAATGATTATAAATTATAAGTCTAATTCATAATTAGAATTAGATAAATTAAAACTCCTTTAGATATATCTTTAATTCTCCTATTAAACAATTTATAATCATAGATCAAGATTGACGTCTAGCAATATGTCATGACCACCCAAATATTAAGAATGTCAAAGTGGTTTGACTTCATATATCCATGCATGGTTACCATGTATAATTTAATCCTTTGTCATCCAATGATCTAATTGGACAGAATATGGATATAATGTCTACTCTTTTCATCCGATCATGTTCATTCTTCCTAATTAGCAATTGATTTATAATTGATATTTGAAAATGCCTTTTCAAATGTCAATTCAATTTGCCCAGAGAATTTCATAAATCACTACTAATCAAGAATAGTAGAACATTCTTTCTAATTACTTTAGAGTGACGAATCCTTTATTGACTTACACAACTATCTCTATATGGTTCATATTGCATTCAAGTACTACCGAATGAATTATCCTAGGATAATTCATAAGTAACATCAAAACAAAGTAATTCCAACACAAGATACCTTGGTAATCTCAAGTCTAAGGATCAATTATACAACCATCATTATGAGAAAATCCATAGACACATAAGTAATATTCTATTTGAGATTCTCATAGTCAGGTCATTTCACTGACTTATTCTCTAATAATCACCCACACATTAGTTTAAGTATCTCCTTACTTTAATTTATGAGATTAATTACTTTCTTCATAAGAAAGAAACATAATATGTAATAGTTTTACCGTTTCAACAATATACTGTCTTAATGAAACTATAACTAGGAACATTTATGAACAATATGAAAATGTAAATTGAATCTCATAATTATGATCTCATCATAATTTCAACTACACATTAATTATTCAAGGAATTTTACCTTTAGTATTAAAACTTCAAATGTAATTAATTTAATACACAAAGATTTTAAAAAATGCCTTTTCATTAATTAAATAATAATGTCATGCATTAAATTGCATCCAATTGATTAGCTGCATGAGTTTTGTAAAATTAACCTCTTTAAATTTCAAATGTTCTTATAATATTACCAATCATCAAGAACGTGGTTCATATTGATTAATTATCAATAATAACTTCTCAATTGGAAGAATCTTCTAAGCGATATAGTTCCAATAGTAGAATAAAACAATATTAGTGAATATATAATAACTTGTAATTATGACATGTGAAGTGTCTATGACTTCAATTAGTTCAATTATCCAATACAAGTGTTGAAAGTTGATATAGTCTTTTTCTACGAGTTATGTATGGATTGATGTAGTTTTAGCTCGGGTTGGGTTTGGATTGATCTTTATTTTTTTTAGGCATACACTTTGGAAGGCCTACAAGATGGCATCAAAGGTTTCCTCCATTGTAGATACTGTGATACCAAAGTTAGTTACAAGGTTGGCGCCCATAAGATAATAATAGATATGACTACCTCAGTTAGGAGTCGAGCCTCTCCTTCAATTTTATGAGCTACATGTGTACAAGTAAGCAAAAGTATATGTGTGGTTGAATCTTTAAGTGTGTAATGAGGTGATTTAGATTTTAGGCTTCTTAGACAAGAACATCATTTACATGTATTAATTTCTTTCAATTCTAGTATAAGATGGTGATCGTTAATGAGATTTGATATTCGTTAGTGAGTACAAATGAAAAATTCCCAAGAATTTAGGTAAAAAGTCTTTTAGAGTGGAAGGTTTTTAGTCTTGCAATAATGAAAGCTTCTATATCTTCTCTTTATTGGTTGTTACCTCTTCTTCCACTAACGTTTGCTTGTCCTACACTGGTTGGGCAAGGGGCCTTGCACTTCTTTATATTGATGTTGTTTTTTCTTACTTATTTGAGTTTTTTGGCTTGTGCCTTTTAGTGGAGTGTTGAAGGTGGGCAGACCACCCACACACGTACTCGTCACCTGCCCGCCCGTCCTGACCGATTCGGGCTGGGCTGGGTGCAACCCATGGGTTATGGGCTAATATGATTATCTTTCTAGATGTGATTTGTATTGCAGATTCATTGAAACTAGACCTAGACTCTTTGATTTTGCAACCTCTAGAACGTTATAATCACTTAATCTTCTCCTGATTTTACGCTACAATTATTCTCTTTTTGGCTTACATAAATCGAGACTTTCTTCTTTGTCGTTGCTTTCGAAAATTGTAAGACATTATTTCATTTTTACTCCTTGAGCACAACTTGTGCATCCTCCATTCTCTTGCCCACGAGTGCACATATGCAAGGGCTCACTATGATAACCTTAGGGAATGACCAGTATTGGGATTGCACCAATGTCTCGTTGAAATTGCTTTCAAGGCAGTGGCTTTGGCTACAACGCAACTGATTTTTTGTTGATCTACCTTTTTATTTCTTACTTTTTGATCTTAGCCTTCAATCTTATTTTGATTTAAGTAACTACTCCCTTTTAAATAAAAGCAACAATCTTTTTAGAAAATTTATTTGAATCCTATGCCATTCTTGTGATAAACCTGCATCTTGCACCTTATGCTCACTTTAGTCTTTGACTACAAATCTTCAAGGCCTCACCTTTTTGATAATATTGTACTCAAGTTTTAATGAGTATCCTATCATGTTTTTTAAAGATGTGGGTAGATATGTTCTAATAAAAATTACTTATATCATATGTGAGGAGTGGTCCCTAGTGGTATAGTCCCTAATAAGGAGAATTTATTGCGTTAATAACCTTGTGTTATTCAAAAGTTGCTAAAAAAATCCTGACATATAAAAATTAGCAAAAGAAACCCTGAGTTAAAATTTTATTAACTCACAGCCCCTTAAGCAAATCTGGTCAACAAATAGACTTGAAAAGTCTATTTTGCCCTTACACTTAAAAAGTCTTTGAATTCTTCTTGCTTTCATTATCCAACAAACCATCGTTTTCTTTCCTCCTTGCTGCCGCAATCCCTGTTCTTTCCTCCTTGCTGCCGCAATCCCTGTTCTTCCAACAGTAGTGACATCTCCGGCGGTAGGGCGCGTCCAAGGGC
>JAOSBL010000212.1:11699489-11710581 GCA_027568915.1 Erythroxylum roraimae
GAAATCATGAAGCTTGTTAAGCCTGATGATTCAAAGTATTTCAACCGAAAGAAGTCGCATGCTCATACAGTTTTTATGAGCCTTGAGAAAACTTAGATTCCAGATTGCCTCTGAGCTAATGCTCATGAAACTTTCAATTTGAAGCAATTGGAAGTGATCATCTATTCTTTTTTCTTTATCATTTTATGCTATTTGATAATCACAAGATGGAAATTAAATTCATTGACGGGGTGGGTGATACCAAAATCTTCACTACTACCTTGCATAGCCTCAGGGCAACACAAGCTAAAAGATAACGCCTTTGGGGAGAAATTTGTTTACTTTTTTTTTCAAAAACTGAACTTTTTATGAAAAATGACAAGATTAAAGTCCTAAAGAATAAAAAATGGAGTCTATAATCTACGCAATGGATACTGTTATGCTCACTATTTATTTGAGAACAAATACATGCAATAGTCAACCTTTAATTTTTTTTTTGCATATAATAAGAAATATTTGGGAATGACAAAAAGGTCAAGCATAACCTGGATTTAACAAATTTGATATGAATTGACTGCACTTCGGACATAATTTGAGGTTTTAAAACATGTTAAAGTTTATATACCCTTTTTAAAAAAACAATTGAGTTAAGGTTGTATTTTTTTTAAAATTTTCAAACTTTAGATTGAGTTCAAATTCGGGTTTTATAGTCCAGCCCGAGCTTGAATCTTAAATTTCCTTCACATATAAAATGACATTGTTTTTTAAAAAAAATTTTGTTCATCCCAGCTTGATCTAGGTTGGAAGAATTCCAATTGAGCTTGACTTTGATTAAATTATTTAAGTCCGATTAAATTACGAGTTGTGAAATTCAATCAACTTGAACTGTATAATTTTTGTCCAATTTGACTTTGAACCAAGACGGGACTAAAATTTTTTCGAGTTAGATTCGGGTAATAAGCTATCAAAACCTAGCTAGCTCGTTACCAATCCTATAAATATTAATCCTCCTAATCCTGATATAGTTGTTGTGTGGTGCAGAGAGTCTAAAACATGGTGTACAAAGTATAAATGCGATTGTCCAGAAAATTATTAATTAGGATGAGACTTCTTCTGACATGGCCTCTTTATAAGGTTAGTTTCCCATTGACATCAAAATTTAAGTCATGTACGTTTCTAAAACACGAAAAGGTGTTACGTTGTTTTCTCTTGTCCATTGTTTTTGATGAACTAGAATTAAATTCAAGAGATAAGATTAATCTACGTAATGACATGAACATGTTGATTCCACTGATGAATCGGCCAATGTCCCGTTTACATGTTTGAGTTGAGTTGAGTTGACTTTAGTTATAAAAAATAATTCATAAAAAGTTTGCATTCTTTCAACAACGTTTTAAATTTTGTTTTTTAAAAATAAAAATAAAAATATTGATGAAATAGTTATTCTTTTGGAAATCTATGAGGCATAATTAAAATTTAAATTTTACTATCTATTCTAAATAAAATAATTAAGAAAGATTCATAACTCTTTTTACTTTAAAAGAAATCTATAATCAAAAGCTAAATTCCACCAACCAATCCAAATAAAACCATTAGTTCTTGAAGAAAAACTACAATGGAGGATTAAAGAAAAACTACAATGAAGAAAAGCTACTTCATCCTGAATCATGAAAATCAAAGCTTCTCAAAAGGACAGGCTGCTGCAGAGCATGTAAAATATTCAATTTGACGATCTTCAACTAGAGTTGTCTCCATACTAGTTACAACCATAGCTGTTGCTGAAAAAAGATCAAACTGCCATTTCTGTACATGGGAGTTGTGGAGTGCTTGTTTATGAGGTACATTGAGAGAGGAATGATGAAGGAAACTTGATACCTTCGGGAAGCTACAAAATGACTGAGGTTGCTTACGGAAAATTGAACCTGGCCAGATAACCTGTTTAGGTCTAAATATAATGCTTGCAAGTTGGATAACTTTTCAAGTTTAGAGGGAATGGAACCAGTTAAAAGGTTGTTCTCCATAGCTTAAACACTTTCAATATTGAAGCAACAAAGTTATTGTCACTAATTTCAATTAATTCCAGTTTAAAAGCATTGCCAAATGAACTTTGGAGTTGATCGGAAGGATGTATTACTGCCATTTCACTTCCCATCTCTTTTGAGTAGTAAGATTCTGAAATTTCCTGCTATATTTAGAGCAATAAGGTGTATTCTTGTTATGAAACAATGTTTTTTTTTTTTGTAATTTATGATTGCTACTATTTTAGAAGTGAAGAGCATCTTTCTTTCTGAAGTGAAAAACTTTACGATACCAACTTAACAACGCTTGTGACCAACCTATTCATTAACCTTAGGTTTAATAGTGGCTTAAGGTTGTTACTTAACAATGTTCTTCGTATTGTATTGATCCAGAACTATTACGACCACCTTTAATGCCAACTTCACGAAATTGTGAAGCGTTCAACCATTTTTAAACACTTCATCAGTACTTCGTCTAACTTAGAACATTTCTAACACAACGATATCATGGCTGTACACACCTCCATCTGTTGATTCTTCTCCTTCCATTCCGTACTTGAAAATTTTTGTTCTGGTTTGATATTCATTGAGTCTGATAAAGGAAGTCCTTACCTGGAGCGGCATAACCAATGGTTCCTTTGAGTTCAATTCTACTTTCACATAATTCACTGATGGTGGTGAGGAGCTTAGGTAGACCAAAATAACTGACATGGCCACTTTCAATTTTTTACTGTCTCAAGATACTATAAAGAGTAATAATTCTTGAACTTGATTAACTATTCTTGGAATTATATCAGAGTGCCAATTCCAAGCAGATTTGTTGGCAATTAGAGAATAATTGATAGAAAATTTTGCTTTGGATGATAATTTTTTTAAAATATCTCATACATCTCAAAACTAATTTTAGAACTATCAACACTTCATATAAGTTTATATTTTATAGTCATTTAACAATCTTAATACATTTTTTATTTTAAGGTACATTTTCTCATCGTTGAAGAAGAAAGTAGTTGCATAATATTTAATACTTGATCGGGCGTCCAGAGGCCTGTCTGCATAAAAAAACATTTATGATCAAATGTGGTTTTCTATTAACGTCCCCTATATTCACTCGATCTTTAGGTGACGTGTAATATTAAAATTGATCCGTAGAATTACTTTTAGAAATCTAGTTCTTTCATTTTTGAGCTTAGTTTGCTAAATTAATTTATACATAACTAACTATGAATAATAATATAAAATAATTTTTAAATCATAAATGACTCTACTTTTATGCTAAAAGGATAATATGCATTTACCTAAAAGAAAAAAATGTGGATGTGAAAGATGAAAGGGAGACATCTATCTATCATAAATGACTTTGACTTCAACCATTAAAAATAATTGACGAAAAGTCTATATTTTCATTTAAATTTAATTTTTTTAAATAAAAATAAAATATTAATCAAAATAATCATTTCTTAAGAATTCGATTTCATTTTTAACTTTAAGCAGGCATAAATAAGTTAAAATTCACGGATCTATCTGAATAAATTAATTACCACAATTCATAAGTGTTCTTATCAATATTTGAAAGGAAAAAATAATGGAGGATTAAGCTACTTCGTCCTAAATAAGCAAAAATCAAATCTTCTTCAAAAACGCAAGTCACTCTGGAGCATGCAAAGTATTCAATTGACAATCTTCAAGTAGAGTTACAACAATAGTTGTTGCGGAAATAACATGCATCTGCCTTTTTTAGGGAGCGCGCGATACTGCCTGGTGTTGTACATGGAATTGTGGTGTAACATCCTGTTACTTGTGATAAAGCTAAAATAGTGTTTATAAAAGGTTAATGAGAAATTAGAAAGCATAATTCATGCTCATGTATATTGTGGCATACACATGTACGATAATATTGATTTTTTGCACATTAATATAATTGTACATGCATTTGTTGATTTTTTCGAGTAAAAATGAGTTATAAATGGGAATTGTGGATTTTATTGTCTTGAAAATTAAATTGGGTTGTAATTAACATTGATTTGGCAATTTTGATAATATTTCGAGTATATTGAAAACTTGGAGTATTTTTCGACTTAGAAAAATGTTGGAATATGGACCAATCATAGTGTGACAAGTGAACTAATGACTTAGTGACAAATGACCTACATGCATTGGTGACATGTGGCTGTTAATGAGGGAATACACGTAATCACATGTTTAGGAAAGAAAATTCTGCAGCTGGAGTTTACTCTTCATTTGGTTTTGTTCATCACCAAAAACACTGAAATTTTCTTCCTTTGTCATACACACCGAACAGCTTGTGATTTATGTTTGAGAACTTGGTTATTGGTTCTTACATCAAAGTAAGAATTGCAGTCCATAGAGAGAGTTTGATTGCTGTTAAAATCTCATTGTTCATCCACTCACTGAAGTTTGAATTGTTGGAAATTTAGCTAACTCAAGTCAGTTGAGTATTAAGCTTTGTGATATTGTAAATGGTATTTTGATGATGCTTGAATTGGATTGGAATGTTTGTGATAATTGGAGTAAAATGGAAAAGATACAGAAGTTCATGAAAGTTGATGTATAAAAATATACTCTGTTTTGTTATGTGAAATACGTATAAGGTTTGTTTCTCACTGTTCATGCTTGAATCTATTGAGTATTGGTAGAAATGAATTTAAATGAGTTTAATGATAAGGAACGAGGATTTGGTGAGATCTTGATATAGAGAGGAGTTAAATGAAGTGAATGTATTCATGAAAATGGAAAGATACAGAAGATAGAAAAATGTAGAAAATGGAATTTGCGTGAATGATATACGGTTTTTGGATGTTTATGTTTAAATCTTGGATTTTTGATCTGTTGTGTTATGTTGAGCTAAAAGGGGAGTTGAAAAGCTGATTTATGCATTAGATGCATTAGTTATAAAGTGTAGGAATTAGAAAATGTAGAAAGAAGAAGAAGAAAACTGGAGTTTCGGAGAAGAAGGAAGGATGCACGATTGTTCTTTTGCACGATTGTGACATTGCTAAAGAAGTTGGGGTTGCACGATCGTGCTTCTGCACAATCATGACATCACAGGAGTAGTTGGAATCTCATGTTTTTCGAAGGGAGGTTGTTTCTAAACATCCTTTGATCTTTTTATTATAACTTCTTCTCCCGATATCCAAATGACTTGATTCTTAAACCAATAGACTCATAACACATTGATCTTCATCTCCACCAAAATTTATAATCATATGAATCCATTCGGAAAATATTGAGTGATAAATGTAGGATGAATATGATGAGAAGTGCTGGAATTTCTTAACTAGAATGATTTCACTAAACATGCTTCGGTATTTTGGTTATATATTAATCGATAGTTATCCAAATGGAATGATTCTTAATTTAAATTAAACTAGAGACATATGGCTACAAATTGTTTGAAGAGATCGAATTTTATTTCTGCCTCTAAGAATTTCATAATCTGACTTGAAGATGAGTACAGAGTATAGTTATAGTTCAAAGAATAGTCCAAAGTAAATTGAGTATAATTTTTGGAATACTGAATAAAATTGAATGATCTTGGTATCATTAGAAACTTAAGACATGGGAAAACAATTTTCTATAAGAAAGTGTTATCAAATTACTTAACTTTCCTAATGAGAATAATCATGCAAAGTGGACCTGAAAGTATGTTTTTAGACAAATCTGGATTGATCAATTGAGTATTGATATATAAATGAATATTATGACAAGATTAATGGCAAGGAACCCAGAATTGTCATGAACATACATTGTACGTATTCAGTATACATGAATGTGCATAAATGAATTCATCATCGTGCAAAATTGTGATATGTGTATGTATTATATGTTATAGAGAAGCACTTTGAACGACAACATCCAGACATTATCGGGACTTCAAGACAATAGCTTTCTGGAGCGTACTGTGAATAACCTAGACGGTCTTACTTAATATTTGTCTGTTATATATTATGTTCTGAATGTGGATTGTTTGTACTGATTCTGGACATAAAGGTCCGAAGATTCTGATTTATGAATGTGATATAGAAGTGTTCCTTAAATGTGAATTTAGTGAAATATGTGTTACTCAACATGTTTGTTGAATGCGGGACTAAGGTCAGATGATAAATGAGAATGGGACTGTAAATGTGTTTGAATGGGAATGGGAATGATTGAATATTATTGTGTTGCATTTTATACACGAATGCATGATCAGATAAAGATAGTTATGATATGAGTAGCCACCAAATATAAGCTTAAAGCTCTGGGATGTGGTTAAGAGCCAAAGGCTTGATATGTACAATGAGCCCTATATCCGCAATGGGTAAAGAAAAGTATCAATGAGCTCAGTATCCACAATGGATATGGGACAGTATCAATGAGTCCGGTATCCATAATAGATACGGGACAATTTAGGCACTCAGTCACAACAATGAAATAATTGAAAGTAGGTCTCATGAACATTGCATATACATTTAATTAGTGTGTTTGACTGACTGAAATATATTGGATATGTATTTGAATAAAAATGGGATATATGAATATATTGTAGACATGTATTTGAATAAGATTGGGATATATGTGTAAGTAAATGTAAAAGGTATGTGACTCAACATGATGAATTGATAAAGTGATGTCAATTATGTGATTATATGACTGTATGAGTTATGTGATTGAGTGAGTCATCGAGGATGGTCGCTCATTGAGTTTGCAAAAACTCACCCAAAATTTGCAATATTTTTCAGGATTAGAGGAAATATTCAGTAAGCTAATTGAAATATAGCCACTGAAATCAAACGTGGACAAAGGGTCGAAATCAGTTTGCGCTTGCATATGTCTTCAGTAATTTTTGTTTTAAACTATAATTCTGCAAATATTGTACAATGAGTATGTAAATGATTTGGTAATGAAATGCCATTATGATTACAAGTGTTTAGTATCTGAAATAGGCCCAAGTAGCTGTTGAATTATGATGTTTTGTAAAATGATTGTAATACTTATGAATGGAAATGTTTAAGATTAAAGTGGGTCTGATTTGATTATTATTTATTAATCAACATTTAGGACAAGAGATTTTTTTGATAAATTGAAAATTAGAAAAAGTTTGTATAAAAATTTTAAAAATTAAGACATGATTATAAAATTTCTTAAAGTATATCTTTTACTTTTATAAATACATGTAAAAATCTTGCTTTAAATATTCATTTGTTTCTAAAAGAATGAAACCAATTTATAAATTTACAATAATGTGGTCTATAAAGGAAAACTTGGCTTTAAACATTTCCAAAAGCAAAAATCAAACAGAGAAGTGACACCACAATGATCTCTACGAGCCACTAACATTGCTGAAAGAATAACAAAAGTAGGATTTGGTTATGATCTCGTACAGTAAGTTAAAGCAATGACTGTTCCAAGGATAGAAATGACTGTTCCAAGGGCTATTAAAGTAATTATCAAGTCACTCGGATACGTTAGCCCTGAACTTTGATCCTCTAATGCCCAACAATGCGGCTCCATATCATCCGTTAAAGCACGGGAAGTGGACATCAAATCCTTTGCCAACTTCATTGAAAATTAGTCAGAGTCATGTTTCCTGACACTGTATCTCCGCAACGTCTAGTTTTGAAATTTAAATTTGGGATACGGCCACCACAGACAACCGTCGTTTGACTGATAATGGACAATATAAAATTTGTGTGTTTAAACGATAAGTTTGAGAAGTAGAAATTGTATAGGATAGAAACACTCTGCATCTGAAGACCTTCAAAGTTCAAACAGTATTGTTCAACTTATAATTTGACTTTTAGGATTTGTTGAATGTAGTATTGGTATAAATATGTCAAATTATACTCAATGCTGAAAGTTTTGGCTAGCTGGAGAACAAGAGAGATCTAAAGAGATTAGTTAGGGTCGATTTTTTAGAGTATGAGCTGTAAAATTTGCTAGAGAAGTTGTATGTTCAGAAAAGAGAATGGCCCACACACAAATCACGTGTAGGTTCTCACTATTTATAGATTGTCTATATACTACATTACAAAGTTGCTATACATGCAGTAAAACTAGGAACAGAAAAACTGAAACAAGAAATATGCGCCACTATCTAACTGAAACCTAAAGACTAGGGATTACCACAACTAAGTCAAAGATTTAACAAACAACTAGTAACTCAAAACTTCCAATAGCCTCCCTGAATCTAATCTGACTGAACACAGATTTAGATTGTGCTGCAACTCTGAAAATTGTCGAACTGGAAGGGGCTTTGTAAAAATATCAACAATTTGATCCCGGGACGATATAAATCGAACCTCTAATACTTTTGCTGCCACTCTCTCTCTCACAAAATGAAAGTCAACTTCTATATGCTTTGTTCTTGCATGAAACACTAGATTTGCAGAGAGATATGTTGCCCCTAGATTATCGCACCACAAACAAGGTGGTCTGAGCTGATAAACTCCCAATTCACCAAGGATAGATTGAACCCAAATTAATTCTGCAGTAGCATTGGCCAAAGCCCTGTATTCTGATTTGGTACTAGATCTAGAGACTGTAGATTGCTTTCTAAAGCTCCAAGATATAAAGTTTGGGCCAAAAAATACAACAAAGCCTCTGGTTGATCTTCTGTCTTCAGCACAGCCTGCCCAATCCGCATCCGAAAAGGCACTAAGAAGTGTTGAATTTGACTTTCAAATAGTTAAACCAACATCATTTGTATGCTTCAAGTACCTTAATATCCTCTTCACAGCAATCCAATGTATCTTTATTTGACAATGCAAGTACTGACACACCTTGTTTACTGCATAAGAAATGTCAGGACGAGTGAGTGTCAGGTATTGTAAGGCTCCAATAGTGCTTCGATATTTGAAAGCTTCATCTTTATCCAAGGCTTCTCCTTGATCTTTCTGCAATCTCTGTGAAGTAGTCATTGGAGTGCTCACTGACTCGCAATTACTCATGCCCATCTTTTGCAAAATTTCATTAATATATTTTTTCTGAGTCAAAATGATGCCTCCCTGACTGTAATTAACTTGTATTCCTAAGAAATAATGAAGCTTTCCCAAATCTTTAATTGCAAATTCGGACTTCAGCTTTTGTAGTAGAGTGCTTGTGAACTGATCTGAGGAGCTAATGACAATTATATTGTCTACATAAATGAGCATATAAGTTGTAATTCCATCTTTATTGTAGACGAACAATGTGACATCTGCCTTTGATGAGACAAACCCAATTTCTTGCAGTTTGCTGCTGAGTCTTGAATGCCAAGCTCGAGGAGCCTGTTTCAACCCATACAATGCCTTATTCAACTTGCAGACGTATTTAGGCCGCTTCTTGTCCTCAAACCCAAGTGGTTGAGCCATGTATACTTCTTCTTCAAGAATACCATGCAAGAAAGCATTTTGTATGTCCAATTGCCTCAAGTTCCATCCTCTCGACACTATTATAGATAAAAACAAGTCTGATAGCTGATGGTTTAACCACAGGGCTGAACGTATCCTCATAGTCTATTCCATGTCATTGATTGAGCCCCTTTGCAACTAACCTGGCTTTATATTTGTCAATGCTTCCATTTGTTTTTTTCTTCAACTTGAATACCCATTTATACCCGACAACATTTTGACCAGAACAAGGTGGAACCAATGACCATGTTTTATTCCGAGAAAGAGCCTTCATTTCATCATGCATAGCTGCCTTCCAATTATCATCTTGTAGTGCTACAGTATAATCAAGAGGTTCAGTTATAGCAGCCAAGCAATCATATCGAATAGTACCATCTGTGAACCATTTTGGCTTGCGAATATTATTTTAGAGCCTAGTTCGCATTTGATGTCTGGTCACTGGATCATTCCTTTGTTGAAGTTGAGAATCCTCGATAGCAACACTTAATAATACATCCCCTTGTTGAGAATTCTCTGCAAAATCAAGATGAGTTTGCACAAAAACAGGATGATAATTACCATTTTGGTCACTGGAAGAAGATGCAGAATTGTTGATAGTTGAAGGAGAAGTATGTTGAATCGATACAAAAAAAAGGACAACAGAAGGTTCAAGAGGACTAGTGCAAGGAAGAGTAGAATTTATTTTGTCAGTGGAGAAAGGAAATTTAAATTCATAAAAAACGACATCACGAGATATATAAACTCGACCAAAGCCACGATGAAGAGATTTATAGCCTTTATGCATGTTGCGGTACCCAATAAACACACACTCTTGAGAACGAAATTGTAGTTTGTGAGCATTATATGGACGAAGATTAGGCCAACAAGCACATCCAAATGTTTGAAGAAAATTGTAATTTGGCTTGGAACCAAAAAGCCTTTCAAGAGGAGTGTTAAAATTGATTATTTTACTGGGAAGTCGATTGATTAAAAAGGCCTCACCCCAAAAATGCACCGGCATTGATGCTTGTGACAAGAGAGCAAGTCCTACTTCAACAATATGCCGATGTTTATGCTCAGCTGCACCGTTTTGTTGATAGGTATGAGGACAGGAAACATGGTATGAGATGCCTGTTTGCATAAAAAAACAATTAAGTCGTTGATATTCCCCTCCCCAGTCAGTTTGAACACAAAGAATTTTTTTATTCAATAATAACTCAACATGCTTTTGAAATTGAAGAAAAACTTGAAACACATCAGAATTATTCTTGAGCAAATATACCCAAGTGAATTTACTGAAATCATCAATGAAACTTACATAATATCTAAACCCATTAACAGACACTTGAGCTGGGCCCTAAACATCAGAGAACACCAGATTAAGAGGAGCACTAGAGACACTACTTGAGACTAGAAAAGGAAGTTGATGACTTTTAGCCTGTTGACAAGCATTATAGACAGAATTATTGGACTCAGAAGAGCATAACAAATTATTGGGATTCAAGACTTTGTGGACGATGACAGAGAAGGGATGGCCAAGGCGGCGATGCCATTGCTCTTTAGAAATCTTTATGCTGACAAGTGCTTCCTTCACCAATGCTATTTGCCTTGGCTTGATAGGATATATACCTTGCTCACATTTTCCCTGAAGAAGTGGCTTCCTCGTGACCTGATCCTTAATGATAAAATGGGAAGCATAGATTTCAAAGAAAACACCATTGTCAA
>JAOSBL010000212.1:11875745-11909368 GCA_027568915.1 Erythroxylum roraimae
ATATTTCTCCAAGTTTCAATGTCAACTCATATACCTAGGACTGGTTTCCTAGGTCTGAATACATCTAGTTGATATTGTCCCACAACTCCTTAGCCGTGTGGAAACATATGTAGTTGTTGTTGATTTCCTCCTCTATAGAATTCACTAACCATGTCATCACCATGAAATTCTTAACATCCTAAGTGGAGTAGATTGGATCCTCAAAGGTAGGTTCCTTTTTTTCTCCTGTCAATTAGTCGATTTTCCCTCTACCACAGATGTACATGTGGATTGATTGAGACCAACGCAGGAAATTTTCTCCATTCAACTTTATTGTAGTAATCTAAACTGAATGAAAGTCAGACGTGGGAAGATGAGGGTTATCGAGTCTTTTGGTGGAGTCTTGAGAAGGGCTTGACTGGGTTGTAGGGAGGTTTGTGATACAACATCAGACGTGGCGGAAGATAACTAGAGGCAACTAGGGGGATGTTTTGGTGTTCAGCTTAAAGGATTTTCTGCTCTAATACTATTTAGGAAAAAGTATTTTCTTTGTTGAACTTTCTCTATTTTATATGTTACATATAAATAGGAATACAAGGTAACTATAATAGGAAAGTAAGTCTGTACAAAATCAATCAATCTCCTACTTTATCTTCTAACTAATCTCTTGTAATTACTTTTTAAAATCAGTAATTGCTTCCAATCAATCACCTAAGAATCAGTAACTAATCATAACATTTAATTCCTAAATATTCTCCTTTCTAACACTCCCCTTTGGCTTGGAGATGTCTTCCCCTCAAAAGTATGGCCATATTTACGATACAAAGGCCAGCCGATATGGACATACAACTCCTGTCAGCAGGAATAAAGTTGGACAATCACATGAATGAAAAGGATTACATGTAAGAAATTTGGAAACACATTTGAGGATAATAAAAGCATCAGTAAATTCAACTTAATTCCTAATGAACTAGGAAATGATAGGAAACGGAGGCTCATAATTTAAACAGTATGACATCATGATCTTTGTCAGTCTTTTAAACCTTCAGTTAGTTGATGTCCTATTACCTATCATAATTATAACAGCAATGAGATCATAGTACAATCACCATTACTATTACAATCCAAGTATATACTCCACAGTATCAACTAAAGATACAATTTCAAAGCACAAGTAAATTCAAGTTGTCCATATCTCCCTCCATCCCCCTTACATGCATATAAGAACCTATTCTCAAACAAGAATTTGAACTAGGTAGGAGAAGCACAATAAATTTTAAAAAAACTCTTCCTAAAAAATGCAAATCTAACTCAAATAGCAATTCAATGCCTCCAAACTAGTGCCCGCAGTGTTTGGAACCATACAACAGTGACAACAAAACCTTGTAGAAATTATTCAGAAACAACACCATAAACTACTCCGCAGCCTGGAGGCGTTATCGATCAATTAATTAACCTAAAAGACGTTGATAACTGAAAACAAAGATCACATCTAAATCGATGCCCAAAGTCGTCTCAGCAACATATCGCATAATAGAATGGAAGAGCTTGCTCTTATCGTACCTTTCCTCACAGGCCTGGATGCTTGTTCGTTGACCCTCCTCTTGCTTAAATCAATGTATCCTTTCTCCTTATCAACACGGAGCACCGTCACGGGTTCAATGAGACCCACTTTTATCAAGCTGCTAATGCTGCGAATCTGACGGCGAGAGAGTGGTACTTGTTTTGTGTTGTGATTTTTGGCTTTAGTAATTGTGTTCTTTGTTTGTAGTTATCTTATCACAAATTGAGGAAAATATGTCTTTCAAGTGTGGGGAGGTAGCGAAGTTTTTGTTTGCATTGCATTTTTGCATGTCTTGTAGGTTGCATATTAGGTTGCTAGTTCTAGGTTTATCATTTTCCCTGCATTTGAATCTTCGAGATAGAAGTTGTTGCCTTCGGATTCTATCATAGTAGTCAGAATAGGATTGAGTCACATGCTTGAAGATTGAATTAGGTCACTTGGATAGAAGAAGAACCATGCGGATTGGCTGAAGTAGTTGGTTACATAGGCTTACTTAGAAATTGATATTTGAGTGATTAGGTAACGTATAGAAACATGATGGATTTTCATTTGAGCCTAAGTGAGGAGTTGAGCCTATATGACTCTATTCCATAGTCATATCATTTGTTTGATTGCGTGATACTCCCATAGGAAGTACCTGTAGAACTTGTCCTGAACTAATTTGAATCTATTAGATGCCTGCTAAATAGAAATGATTAAGGCTCTCGTTCTTTTAGCCCTTGACTTAAAGAACAACCTATGTCATTGTCCCTTGCAAACCCGTTTAAGCCTTTGACCTTTTTCTTTGTAGACAACACCTCATTTTAAACCTTAGACCCCATTAGCCTACCCTATCATAAGTTTAATAGAGTGCTAAGTTGCATTAGTTTGGGATTTTTGACTAAAATCTTTCTTTTTCTGAGACGCTTTGAGCAGTTTTCTTTGTACCTCTAATTTTAGAGCACATTACATGTAGCTGCTAATATTAGTTTGTGTTTCTTGAGTTTTTGTGAAAAAAAACCAAAAAACGAAAAACAAAAACAAGAAAAGAATAGTTAGTTATATCCATTTGCATGTCTCAGAAATCATTTTGTGTCCCTTTGCACAATTAGTATTCTATGAGTGCTTGTGATGAGCCCTCAAACCTTTTTGATGAGGTGCATCAATCCATGAGGTGCATCAATCCATCCCTTGTGCAAGTATCAGATTTGCAATTGTGGATACGATATAGGTGATTTAATGGCACCACTGGACAGACTTAGAGAATTCAGGTGACAATGAAATCTGGCGGAGAGGAAGGACAATGTGTGAGGAGCTTCCAGTTCAAATTTCAAGTCAATGGAAGGTCCGGAGAAGAAGTTATAGGCAAAAGAATGAAGAGTGCAGAAAACCATGCATTTTGTCAGAGTGTTCATGATTATGAGCAGCTAAATACTTTGTAGGAGTTGTTCTTGAATTATTTGTGGAACTCTTGTTGTTTTGGATGCAATGACATATGTTTTCTGATATTTACTATGCTTATACCATTCAATAAATAATTAGAAATTATTAATAATGTTAATAATTAATAATAACATGTATGTTCAGTATATACTAAATAATGGTAAATAATTAATAATAACAAAATTAATAATTAAATGTTAATAATTAGGAATTAATTAATCAATTAATAATATTTTAATAAATATATTAATTAATTATATTTGAATTAACTGATAACTAAATATATTTTAAGTATATTTAATTAAAAATTTAAAAATAAATTTGTCACAAGCATTAATAATAACATAAAATAATTAATTACTTAATAAATTTGTTATATTTTAATTAATTAATTAATTAATTAATTATATGATAATTATTATTAATTTAATTATAATTAATTAATTAGCAATATTTTAAGCATATTTAATTAAGAAATGAAGAAAGAAGAATGAAGAGTGTAGAAAACTATCAGACAGAAGTGCATGATCGTGCTTGTGCACGATAGTGCAACGACCAGATGGCCTCTTCTCTGTCACGATCATGCACTTGCACGATCGTGTAACTACAAATGATCAACTTTCTGTCACGATTGTGCAGCTACCAGACTTCACTTTTCTGTCACCCTCGTGCTCAATTGTGCAACTACCAGACTTCACTTTTCTGTCAGGCGGAACTCGCCAGGGTCAAGTTAGACACGAAATTTTTAAGTGATTTGACCCTCCCCTTGCCATATTGCATGGTCGTCCATCTCATCATTATTAAGTGCCAGATTAATATTAAGTATATTAATTAATTACAATTATAAGTCACAACCGTGCATATATATATATATATATATAGCATTAATATATAATATTAATATACAGTAACTAATAATATAATAATTTGTCACTACTGCGAATAAGTATATATATTAAGAAGACATTAATAAATAAAACTTAACAAAAAATAACAATTAATAATACAAGGTCATGATTAAGATTTAAATTTAATATTAGTGTATAAAAAATAATAGCAATGAAAAAGTAATTATTTTAAATTACACAGTCAATAAAAATAATTTATTTTGTGTATTTATGTAACTATTATGACTAAGTCTACATATTAAAGAGCCACAAGCGAGCTTTTTAATATTAAATTATCATTATTAATTATTAATTATTATTAGGTCTTCATGGTTGTGACTAATAAGTTACAACCGTGAATTGCATATTAATTATTATATTATTATTATTAAGTAATATATATTAATATTAAGTGTATTAATTAATTATAATTATACATGCATAGCTGTGACTTGTTAAGTCACAAAAATTGTCACAGGCGTGACAGGCATGACAGTGAGAGGCAAGGCGTAAAGAATGGGAAGGTTGTAACTAATATATATATACCTAGCATTAATATATAATATTAATATACAGAAACTAATAATATAATAACTTGTCACAACTGCGAATAGGTATATATATTAAAGACATTAATATATAAAACTTTTTTAAAAAATAACAATTAATCCCCTCAAAAAACAAAAAATAAAAATTAATAATATAGGGTTATGATTAAGATTTAAATTTAATATCAATATATAAAAATTAACAACAATGAACAATTAATTTAAATTAATTACAAAAAAATATTGTGTATATTTATGTAACTGTTATGACCAAGTCTATATATCAAAGAGTCACAGGGGTGCGTTTTAATATTAACTTATTATTATTAATTATCAATTATTAGTTATTATTAGCTCTTCACGGTTGTGACTTATTTTGTGACTAATAACTCACAACTGTGAATTGCATATTAATCATGATTATATTATTATTAAGTATTATATATTAATATTACGTATATAAATTAATTATAATTATACATGCACGACTGTGACTTGTTAAGTCATAGTCGTGCCTGAGCGTGAGTCACATTTGTGACAATCTAAGTATATTTTAAGTATAATTAAATATATTTTAAGTATATTTAATTAAAAATGAAAAAATAAATTTGTTACAGGCATTAATAATAACATAAAAATAGTTAATTGCCAATAATTAATACTTAACTAATAAATTAATTATATTTTAATAATTCAATTAATTAATTATATGTTAATTATTATTCATTAAATTTTAATTAATTAATTAGATATATTTTAAGTATATCTAATTAAGAAATGAAGAAATAATAATGAAGAATATAGAAAGCTATCAGACAGAGCTACATGATCGTGCTTGCGCACGATGGTGCATCAACCAAATGGCCTCCTCTTTGTCACGATCGTGCATCAACCAGATGGCCTCCTCTTTGTCACGATCGTGCACAGATGATCAGCTCTCTGCCACGATCATGCTTGTGCACAATCTGCAACTACCAGACTTCACCTTTCTGTCACCCTCGTGCTTGACAGGTAGAACTCGTCAGGGTTAAGTTAAACACAGGATTTTTAATTGGTTTGATCATCCCTTTGCCTATATTGCGTGGTCTTCCATCCCATCGTTATTAAGTACTAGATTAATATTAAGTATATTAATTAATTATAATTATAAGTCACAACCGTGCATCCCGAAAGCTTGTCACTAATATATATATACCTAGCATTAATACATAATATTAATATATAGTAACTAATAATATAATAATTTGTCACAATTGCGAATAGGTATATTAAGACATTAATATATAAAACTTAACAAAAATTAACAATTAATAATACAGGGTTATGATTAATATTTATATTTAATATTAGTATATAAAAATTAACAACAATGAATAATTAATTTAAATTAATTACAGGAAAAAATTCTGTGTATTTATATAACCGTTATGACCAAGTCTATATATCAAATAGTCATAGTGGTGCGTTTTAATATTAACTTTTTTTATTAATTATTAATTGTTAATTATTATTAGCTCTCTACGACTGTGACTAATAAGTCACAACCGTGAATTGCATATTAATTATTATACTATTATTATTAAGTACTATATATTAATATTAAGTATATTAATTAATTATAATTATACATGCACGGTAGTAGTGCCTGAGCATGAGTCACGCCTGTGGCAATTTAAGTCATAAGCGTGACAAGAGTATATTAGTATATAAAAATTAACAACAATTAATCTATCAATTAATTATATTTGAATTAACTAATAATTAAATATTTTTTAAGTATATTTAATTAAAAAATGAAAAAAAAATAAATTTGTCACATGCATTAATAATAACATAAAAATAATTAATTTCTAATAATTAACTAATAAATTAATTATATTTTAATAATAAATTAATTAATTATATGTTAATTATTATTAATTAAATTATTATCATTAATTAGCTATATTTTAAGTA
This sequence comes from Erythroxylum roraimae, assembly GCA_027568915.1. NCBI lineage: Eukaryota > Viridiplantae > Streptophyta > Magnoliopsida > Malpighiales > Erythroxylaceae > Erythroxylum > Erythroxylum roraimae. The sequence continues at coordinate 11,882,102 of JAOSBL010000212.1, forward strand.
TATTTAATTAAGAAATGAAGAAATAAGAATGAAGAGTGTAGAAAGCTATCGGATAGAACTGTATAATCGTGCTTGTGCACGATGGCGCAATGACCAGATGGCCTCCTCTCTGTCACGATCATGCGTGTGCACGATCGTGTAACAACAGATGATCAGCTCTCTATCACGATCGTGCTTGTGCACGATCGTGCAACTACCAAACTTTACCTTTCTGTTACTCTCGTGCTCAAGCACGCTGGGGTCAAGTTAAACACGGGATTTTTAAGTGGTTTGACCCTCCCTTTGCCATATAATGCATGGTCGTCCATCCCATCGTTATTAAGTGCTAGATTAATATTAAGTATATTAATTATTTATAATTATACATGCATGGTTATGACTTAACAAGTCACAACTGTGCATCCCGAAAGCTTGTCACTAATATATATATACCTAGCATTAATATATAATATTAATATATAGTAACTAATAATATAATAATTTTCCATAACTGCGAATAGGTGTATATATTAAGAAGACATTAATATATAAAACCTAACAAAAGTTAACAATTAATAATACAGGGTCATGATTAAGATTTAAATTTAATATTAGTGTATAAAAAATAACAACAATGGACAAGTAATTATTTTAAATTACACAGTCAATAAAAATATTTTATTTTGTGTATTTATGTAATTGTTATGACTAAATGTATATATTAAAGAGTCATAGGCGGCGTTTTAATATCAACTTATTATTATTAGCTCTTCATGGTTGTGACTAATAGGTCACAAAAGTGAATTGTATATTAATAATTATTATATTATTATTAAGTACTATATATTAATATTAAGTATATTAATTAATTATAATTATACATGCACGGCTGTGACATGTTAAACTACAGTCGTGCGTGAGCATGAGTCACGCCTATGACAATTTAAGTCACAGGCGTGACAAGAGTATATTAGTATATAAAAATTAACAACAATGAATCTATCAATTAATTATATTTTAATTAACTTATAATTAACTATATTTTAAGCATATATAATTAAAAAATGAAAAAAATAAATTTGCCACAGGCATTAATAATAACATAAAAATAATTAATTGCTAATAATTAATAATTAACTAATTTATTTTGTGTATTTATGGAACTGTTATGACTAAGTCTATACATTAAAGAGTGATAGGCGGGCGTTTTAATATTAACTTATTATTATTAATTATTATTAGCTCTTCACGACTGTGACTAATAAGACACAAGCATGAATTGCATATTAATTTTAATTATTATATTATTAAGTATTATATATTAATATTAAGTATATTAATTAATTATAATTATAGATGCATGGCTGTGACTTGTGCATGAGTCACGCCTGTGACAATTTAAGTCACAGCCGTGACAAGAGTATAATGCGTAAAAATCAGAGTCGTTTATGAAACGAACGGTGAGATGGAAACGTGGTCGCTCTTAGTAGATGGTAAGCCGCTTTGAAACAAAACACAAAATATAACATAATGGCATGAGTTACGAGTGTGACTAAATAAATCACAGGCGTGACAATCAGAATAATAAGAAGTAATAATAAAGAATGGGAGTCGTTCGATGAAATTAACGGTGGAATGGAATTGCGTAGTCGTCCAACCCATTCATCCTTAGTATATATACACTTAATAAGTTGTTTTGAAACAAAACACAAAATATAACATAATGGCACGAGTCACAACTATGACTAAGTGTGACAGTCAGAATAATAAGGAGTAATAATAAAGAATGGGAGTCGTCAGATGAAAGGAACAGTGGGATTGAATTGCATCGTCGTCCATCCCATTCGTCCTTAGTATATATGTACTTAATAAGCTGCTTTTAAACAAAACACAAAATATAACGTAATGGCATGAGTCACGGTTGTGACTAAATAAGTCACAAGCGTGACAGTCAGAATAATAAGGAGTAATAATAAATAATGGGTTGTCAGATGAAAAGAACGGTGAGATGGAATTGCATGGTCGTCCATCCCATTCGTCCTTAGTATATATATATACTTAATAAGCTGCTTTGAAACAAACACAAAATATAACATAATACTATATATGTCTATTAATTGTTATGTTTTAAATAGGAAATGTAAATTCTAAAAAATGTGAACGAGAACCAACAATCAATGCTAGGCTTGTTAAGAAGAAAGTTAAAGGAAAACAAATTGATGTTTAATTTCCTCCTCCTAAGGTATGTGGTAAGCATGCCAGCCTTTTCAAGTCGGAAGTTACTATGTGCATTCAACAACTTGCACCACTTCGTGTCTCTAGTTGGAAAGAGATTTCGGAGGATGATAGGAAGGCAATTTGGTTATTTTTAAAGGTATGAAACTTTTTTTATTCATAAGGTAAATGGCTGTAATTGTCTCTTTTCTTCCACTTTTTTACCTTTCTTTCTTTTCAGTACATTTCAGTCATAGGAAAAATAAGAAAAAATGAAAAAAGAAATGTGCAAAAGTAAAAGAGTTGTCCTATCAAACTTCTACAAACTTAGACCTTAGAGGAAAGTGAGACGATTTGCTTTCAATCCACCTTATTGTTGCATTGAATTTGTTTCTTAATTTTTCTAACTATATTTTTATATGAATTTTAGGATAAATTAAATTTCTCAAGTTAAGTGAAATCTTATGCGACGCAACAAGTGCATGCACAATATAAAAATCGACATTATCATTTGCACCAAAGCTATCTCAAGAGCAAAGATTACCCAAAGGATGTGGATGAAGGTGATTGGCAATGATTGATTGAGAATAAATGGGAGACTCTAAATTTTAAGGTAATTTTAAATTTTAAGTACTTTAACATATTTTGTTAGTTGTTTTCTTTTATTAAAAATAAATGGATTATCGATGTATAGGAACAAAGAGGAAGAAACACAAGTAATAGGAGAAATCCACATATGAAATCAATTTCTGGTACAAAGTCGATTGTGTATATTGCATATGAGATGGTAAAGTAAAATTTTATTTAATTAAAATTAAAATTATATTTTTCTAAAAAAAATAAGTTCCAATTAATCATTAATTTCCTTTGTCTTTTCTTTTTTTTAAAAAGATAAAGATTTCGATGAGAGGCTCGATGCTGTTAAAGTTTGGAAGGTATCGTGACAAAAGCAAAATTGAACTTGATATGTTCCAAATGGAGAAGAAATAATGGTATGGAAATTAAAGTCAAATTAGATTTTTTTTGAAAAATTTAAAATTACTTTAATAAATTTTCAAATTCTATCTAAATATGCATAATAAACTTCAAGAAGAGGGAGAGAAAAACAAAGAAAAGGTTTCATTTGCACCTCCACCACTCGTTGAGCATTTCAATCTTATCCTAGAAAGAAAGTCAAGCTGTTCACGTGGTTTAGGTGCTAAAGGGACAATATCTAAGTCCCGAGAAAAAAGTCAAATTCTAACTAAAGCTGAGGCTGCAAAGAAACGTGCAAGTGATTTAGATGATGAAGTTACAAGGCTTACTAAAATCACAAAAACACAAAATGAAAAGATTTAAGCTCAAAATGAGAAGATTCAAGCTCAATATGCAGTTATTGAGAAGCAAGCCACAGAAAAGAAACAGATTTTAGTTGTTTTTGCACATTTGGAAAATAGTGGAGCAACTCCTAATTTGTTACTCAATGCTTCTGCTTCAATTGAAGATCCATCAAGTGCCACAACATCAAATACCTTAAATAGTTATATGAGTTTATAAATTTATAAAATTTAGAATAGTTAGTGTTACTTTTTATCATTATCATTATATTATTATAAAATGTCAATATTAAATTTATAGTTTAATATTTTATAAACTAATTAATTGATTCTATTTTTTTATTTATTTTGTAGGAAACAAATTAATAGTGAACTTCATTTGAAAGAATAGCCAGGAAAATTTATCTTGAAGAGCTTTAACTTAAAATAGTACATAATAATTTGAGATAATTGTAATAAATATAATTGTCTTGGATATTAAATTTTCCAATTTTATATATTGGAAATTAAAATTTTGTAACATTTCAGTGATTTTTATATATTTTTATATATACTAATAATTTTTATTTGCTTGTGTAACAATATCTTGGCACTAAAGATTCGTATCATTTGTAATAATTTCTATTTTATGGCTACCAATGCAAAAAAATTTATCGATTAAGCAATTAAATTGTTTAATTTAATAATATTATTTGTGACGAATACGAACACATTGTTAATAAATTTATTGTAACATATACTCTTTATTTAGTAACAACTTTATTGTAACATAAACTTTCATACTTGTGACGAAATTTGTTAGACAATATGGTCACTGATGCAATTTTATTTTACCACTAATGCAATTCCATTTTGAATTGATAGTTTTATTTGTGACAATAATAAATGCATTAGTGACAATTTTTCGTGAGAACAAATTTTTCATTTTTGTAACAAAATAATGTTGACACTTTTTTCTTAAAATATTAATGACCAAAAAGTAATAGACACTGATAAAAAAAAGCACGAGCGACAAATATTTTGTCACTATTTTTTATTATTTTCGTGGTGATAATGTTGTCACAATAAAATGAAGTATTATTAGAACTTTATTCCTCACTACTTTATATTAAAAGTAGTTTTGTCACACATTTCATAGTTTTAGTGTCAATTCTTTTGTCACAAAAGTGTTGCATAATTGTGACATTTTTTCTAAATTAGTCACTATTGCATTAGTGGCGGAAATATTTGTGACGGGAGGTATCGACTTTGAAAATTAAACACTATTAATAGTAGTAACTAATATTACTACTTTTAATGACAACTTTTACTTTCACTAAAAATACAATTTCTTATAGTGATCATAATTGATAATATTTATCTCTTATTTCCTTCTGCAATTGCAATTTATTTGTCTTTCTTATTAAGTCATAATTAACATTTTCTAATTTATAGGTTTGACTGATTTCATATGTATAAATTTAATTTTGTAATTTTTTTATAAATCTATTTTTAATTTTTCTATAATATTGATATTATATTTAATCTCTATTCTCTTTAGTGAAAAGTAGATCAATGTTATTTTTGATGTTTTAGAATTACTTAATAAAAATAAAAAATGAATTCTAAATATGATAGCTTTTATTAAAAAAGTTTATCATTCGTTTTTTTCATTTTTAATATAGGATATTAAATTTAGCTCTTTGTTTTGTTTCTTTGTAGCATATTTATAATACCATTGACATATCTTTGTGATAAAAGGTCAAGTTATTGTAATTATGTTATGCCTACTTGCTTCTTTTTAGTTCAATACATGTATTTTTGTTTTTTCTAGTTCAATTATGTTATAATTATTTTATATGATGCCTAAAAAAATATTTGTCTAGAAGTGAAAAAAAAGAAATAAGTAGAATAGTTAATATCCTATAAAGAAATTATCAATAAATTTGTTAAAAGAGTGACTCTTCTAATGAGAATTATGAGAAATTATGTGAAGATAGTTTGGACAATCTAATGAAAATTTAAGTGATAAGATTCATATTCATGAGAATGTTAGCAATTTTAGTAAGTATAAACGTGTATTAAATGCATCTCATTTAGAAAGTTTAAGAGTAGAAGAGCAACCAATCCCTCTGTTGAAGTTTATGATCTTAAAAATTGGAATAATATTGATAGTGAAATAAGGAAAATTTTAATTGAAAAAAGCTTATAAGAAAATTGAATTTTGTGTTTTCTTTAGATGATATATATTTACATATTGTCGATTTAATGAGGCTCTTCTACGTTGTCTCGGGCATATAAAACATTAGGAACGATCTTAAATCTAACTTATGCTAATCATATATGAATATAATTGTAATTTTTATCTTTATATTTTCTTTAAAGAGTTTTGTGACAATAGATGCATCATTTCAAAATGTTTTGATAGGGATTGCATTTTACTTCAACTTTAATAGTTTAATATGATATCTGAAAGAAATTAAATTTTATTTAGCTATACATTTGATCATTTGTATTTTAAGAATTTCACAATTATTTATAGATTTTTTTAAATTTTCTATTGTAATTTCTTTATTATTAGCAATCTTACATTACCAAGGATGAGACACTAGAGAATTATTTAATTCTTATAAACAAATATATTTTGGTTCTCTCCAATTATGGGTCTTAAGTTGATTAATAGGTTTACTGCTCAACAAGAAATTACATGGAGGCTCCTTATCCTCAATGAAAAACTTATTTTCTTAAAAAATAAATTCATTTCCTGATCATTTAATCTTCCTAATATGTTGACTCTGATATTAATGATAAAAATGGTTTGTAATGATTTTTTAATTCTTTATTCATTTGTGGTAATTTAGTTTTAGAAGGTTATTATTTTTTATTAAGAATTTTTAAATAAGAGATCTAAAATATGTTATTTGTTATTCTAAAGACAATAGGTAAATAACATTATATTTAAGAATATGATGAATAATACCACTCATAATTCTTCACCAACAGTGCATGAAGCCATCTAGAAGCTTGCGTTTTTGTACTGAAAGAGTGATAGTGTGTGGCTGATACAATCCATCCGATGTTTTGAATAATATAACTAGTAAGGTGCTTATATATATATAAACAGCCCGAGCAATAACTTGATCATACGATGTCTATGTATGTATAAACATTGTCCAATGTAGACAATACTTCAGTGTAACGTGCGACATTGTACAAAAGTTTAGAGGTATTTAATTGTGCACTTAAATCAAAGAACAAGGAAAAAGGAAACATGAAAAATTCAAGCCAATACGGATGTATGGTTACTTCAGCAGGAATTCGATCTAAAGAAAATTAAATCACTTCTGTACCAATGAATTAGGTTGACGAAGTTTGTGAGGTTATAACAGGTTCTGTACAAGTCTCAAATTAAGAGATAGTACTAAATTCTGATTCATCTAATTTGATTCTTAGGTTTTGCTGAGCATGGTCACATATGATATATTAACAACAGTTGTTCAAAGCAAGTTGGATTCAAACTTTTCATGTTAGGTAAGGAAAGAAAGAGAATTGGAGAGCGACATGGAGAGTATATACATATTAAATATAAGCCTTGTACGATCGATCGATATGTATCACCTAGAATTGCAAACCATGAAATTCATGCAATTCACCAAAAATGATATGTACACAGAATATATATAATATATATGTATGTATGTGAGTAATTGGTGAATACATCTGGTGACAGGTAACACGTCAATGTCGCTGGCCAGCAAATATGCCTTGAAAATGAGACAAAAAATACCTTTGAGATGGGTTTACCATTCTATCGATCTATATATATATGTTACTGAATAATAATTAATTTCAAGTCTATGCAAACGTTTTCCTGTTTGAAGGCTACCCATCAATAAATATATGTTTCTTCTTTCTTCTAATTGCTTTCCTGATCACACTAGCTAGCTACGCAGTACTGTGCATTAACCTTCCTTCTTGGTCTAAATCGGCCACTTGATCTTGATTGCGTCTGGGTCTAAACGATCCCTTGACTTTTATAAATCTGATAACAAAGAGGTAGATATTATATGATCGTGGGGATGATATCAAGCCATCGATCAATTGTGTATATATGTAAGACTCACGATCTGATACTGGTGAAATAAAATCCTTACTCTAATTCTATAAATGGGCAGTTGTGTGAAGATGAAGCTTCTTTTGAAATTGAAAGCGTCAACCTGATTAACTTGGATGACCGGTATATCATTAACCACTCAGCATGCATTAATGATATGGTAATTGCATGGCATGGCATGATCACATACGATGACGGTTCATGAATGTATATTTACATGTAAAACATACGTTAAACTATGATGTAGAAAAGGACAGACATCCTCATTCTGGGAGGACGGTAGATCCGCATTAATAGGTTCACGTATTCTCATGCACATTATAAAAGTAAGAAAAGAAGAAAACAGAGGTCCTGTTAAGAGTTGACTTTACAGATTGGGTGCTTGATGTCGAATCTCTCAGGCCTACGCCTTTTGTTTAATAGTCTTCACAAGGGAACCAGCCCACCATTGCTCAGAACTGACGATCTCCGAATTGCAAAACATCATCGATCCTTGATATTTTAAATTAACTATAGATCTTTCCAGGATGCTGTATATGCAAGTAAATCGACAAGTTGGGCATTACTTATATTTGATTAGGTGATGGATTTACCCTGTTCTGTGTTTCCGATAAGTACGAGCAAAAAAGAAGAGACAAAATTTTAACTATTTATTTGCTTAATTAATACTTTGAATTTCGTTTGCTTTTGTTGTGATACAAAACTGCAAATGGGGGGCAATTCTAAAAACGTATTTAGGGGATCTTAGGTATGTGATAGTTTTAGTTCAATGCTTATAATTATAATAATGAATGGTCCGTATTTAAACAAAACTGAATGGTAAATGTTTTGAATTATAAATAAGAAATCAAGACTTAATATAGATTTTAATAATATTTTCAATAGCACTTAGATCAGCACATATAACTATTTTCTACGCTGTGCCAATTCTTGTTTGGTACGGTGAGACATTCTTAGCATTTGCAGTCATCCACACGCTCCACAAATTCAAGCAACTACCCACATACGAACCTTTCAAAAGCAACGTTAATTTCTTGGACGGCTTTGAACTTCTGATTTTCTCTCAAGGGATTCCCGTGATAACAAGCTGGGTTTCACCTAAAGAAAAGCATAAGCTTTAGTTATTGGTTGTATGTCAAAGTTAAAGACTTGCAGGATATAGCTCATAAATGCTGTTAGGAAACGCGGGGATGGAATATCAAGTATTAGGTCTCGCACAGAATTTATATGCCTACTCCGCTTTAATTATGTGGATGACAATTGTTGAATCTCGAGAAAGTTGGTTGTTAAAACCATGATCCCCTTTTTCCCTTTTTTTTAAAAAATATATTTATTGAAATTTACTGTAATAAATCGCGATGTAATTTTATTATAGTAAAGGCCCCCCTCAAGTAAATACTTAATTTCAGTCTATGTGCCCATAGGTAGGTTTATCTTAGTTTATTTTACTAAATAAAATATTAGTTAATTTCCAAATTTATTATGTAAATCGTATGATTTCAAAAAGTTTCTGAACCGGGTATCATTTCAAATGATTTGCTTCCCCTAAACTAACTCCTAGGCTAAATGGCATATTTATCCTGACGCTGTTTTAACTTTTCCCTAACAGTCAATGGTCATAGAGGAAGTGAGTTTAGAGAATCTTTGCCGTATTTTATTTGAGATTGGAAAGAAACACAAGGGGAGGGGCCAGCCAAACAACGCTAAAAGGTCTAAACTAAACTAACCAAGCTGTGCCACGATGTTAACTGCCGTACACCGTGAAATTGATTTTCACTTTCAATCGGAACACTTCAAAAATATTCCACCAACATTCTCTTGTTATTGGTGTGGCCCACCAACGTAGAACTGATCATTATGTGTTACACATGACATGACCCTGTCATGTTTTGCATGGTTTAGCAATTTGGTGGGGTTCTTACAGATTAATCTGGACATATAATATATATTGATCAGAACTGAGGTTAACATATGCATACATATATGTAACCTAATTACAATGCAAAGACCACACGTAGAGTAGAGACATCTAGAGTTGTTGAAATAAGAAGATAAGGACTCTTATTGGATGGAGACAAAGAAAATTCCGTGATTCTCGTCGGAAAGAGAGAGGTTATTTTTTCCAAGTCTCTCTGTGGAGTGAGTGACAGGCCAGCAAACTCTGATAGGGCCAACTCTTCACGTTCATGACCTATATATCATACATTTTTCTTCCACACATGGACGACCCTCTTCTCTTTTATTGTTAATTTAATGAAGCTAGTTACCAAATTCAAATCCCAAACTTAGCAAGTAAATGACAAAAGCATTCTCTTGACGAGTGCTAGCGAGACGCCAAAAAACTTGCAAACTTTGGTTCGAAATCCTAGAGTCTTCTATTGAGTAAAAGATTGAGTAGCTAGGGATTCATGATCTTAATTTATATCAAAATGTTGATGTTGTAATGTTTTAATGTAAAATCTCATTATTCCTGCCTCACAACTACTCTAATTTAATATCGTACATGTACGTCCAATAAATACACATCATACATCACATGCACACATGATACATCACATCATGCATGTAAAGTATAAAAAAAGTTGACAAATGAGAGAGAGGGAAAAAGTGAAAGATGGTAGACTATTTCCCCACACATGTCAAGGTCTAGGGTTTTCAATTCCAAGGGGTGTGCTGTGCACATATATGTTGCTGCTTATTCTAAGAGGGACACAGGTTTTCTTTATTTTTCTCCTTTTGTCTTAGGTAAGAATGATGAAACTGAGACATCCAAAGTCATTTCTAAGACGCACTATAGTTTCTTGATCATTCACACGTAGAGCTGAATATAGGAATCCAGCTAAGATAGAAAAGATGAAGGGAAGTGAAAGTTCTGAAGATTCCAAGTCAAGCTATTATAACAAGAAAGTCGGCGAAGATGAGGGTGAGGAGGAGGTGAACACGAGTAATTCCAAGCCAAAATATGGAGAGAGCATAAGCAACAGCTCAGTTGAAGAGAATGAAAAGAGGGCAACCCCTGGATCTGTACGCCAATACAATCGTTCTAAGTTGCCTAGGCTTCGATGGACTCCTGATCTCCATTTATGCTTTCTTCATGCAGTTGAAAGACTAGGCGGACAAGAGAGTTAGTAATCAACTGATTACGCTCGACTCATATATACCTTTCGGTTCATGTTTCTTATTTCATGGTGAAGAAATTTTTGGGCCAATTGTTAACAGCGGTTGCAATTTCATTTATGCAGGAGCAACCCCAAAGTTGGTTCTTCAATTGATGAACATCAAAGGACTTAGCATCGCTCATGTGAAAAGTCATCTTCAGGTATATTGATCTAAGGGAATTTCACACAATACTTGTTTCCCAAATCAATTATGTCAATTGAAAAATGTGTTGATCCTAGTTTACCAAATTTTCTCGTTGGTTCTTTGATCAGATGTATAGAAGCAAGAAGACTGATGAACCCAATCAAGGTACTGTTCTGAATCCTAGTATTCCAAATGGTTAGGGTTTCTTTAGGGTTTGTAGTCCAATCACCTAAAGGAAAGAGATTGATGTTGGCAGGGCAACTTATCTCCGAAGGCCGAGACCGCCATATCTATAACCTTAGCCAGCTTCCCATGCTACGGAGTTTCTGTCAAAGGCCGTCTTCTAGTTTAAGGTACAAATTTTTGTCTGACTTTCCGGTTTAAAGCAGTAAATTGAACTTCCAATTAGTGCCATATATAACAAGTACTTCTTGCTCTCTGAAAGATATGAGGATGCTTCTTGGAGCGGTCAGCAGCACCAGATTTATGGCTCTTACATGGGAGGAACTGCACTGAATAGAACCAAACATGGTATTTATGGCTCTGTCTCCGAGAGACTTGTTGGATGCAGCGACCATATAGATTACGATTCAATCATTAAAGGACCTTTCAGGGGACAGACTACCTATACACCTCATCAATCTTTCGAGGAATTGAAGTCATTGTGCAGATCTTGGCAAACCGAAAAAAGAACAAGCTCAATGGATGACAGCTTCAAAACCAAGCAGCAAGAGAGAGGGGTAGAGCAAGTCCTGGATTGTCTGGATAATGCTAACTCCAGCTACAAAAATTGGAGGAGAGTTCAAGAAATTCAAACCTTAAAAAGGAGAAATTCCGATCAGGAATTCAACCTAGACTTGAATTTGTCTCTGAAAGTGGGAGTAAAAGATGTGGAAGTTGAGAAAAATCTGATGGTTGACGATAAGGATAGTATATTTTCTCTTTCTTTGTCTTCGGGTTCATCTTCAAAGCCTAAAAGATTCAACGAAGGAGATGCAAGGAGGAAGCGTGCAAGGATGGCTAGTACCCTAGATCTGACTTTGTGAATGAGACAATTCTGAGTGAGATCTTGAGGTACTTACTTATCCGGGGCATTGCTCAATGATCATTTCATGCACCAGTAGACAAGGTAATAGACAATTTTTTCTAATCTTTATTTTTTGCCGTTTGTACGCATGATATAAGCTAGTAGGCCTCAACGGTGCTGATACCAAGAAATAGATGAATACTTTTAGCATTACAAGATATGCATATTGGGTTCGGAGATTGTTTATAGTTGAATAGGTCTCCTATCTCCTGGTAAAATCTTGCTTATAGTTGAATCCTATTTCCTGGTAAAATCTTGCTTGATTAGCCCGTTGTGGTGTTTTGAAACAAATAAAATTGGAACAAGACCTCGATTTACTCAAATGATCTCCGCGAAAATCCTTTTATAATATGTAGAGCAAGTATGCTTCACGAAACGACAGCACGCTTTCTAATAACCTCGGCATTGGATACAAATACTGTACAGGTGAACAATATTGACTAGTGTTCATTCACGGAACGTTTAGGAGCCGACCATAGTTCTCCAAGATCCTTAGATAAGACAATCAGTTTTCAGTTGAGGGTGCGATTACTCTACTTGTTAGATGTTTATACCGCACATTTTCAAGAAGAGAAAAGCAGAATTCTGAACGCCTCCAAACAAAAACGATGTTAATGTATGAAGAAAAGCCTGACCAGTACTATCAGTCTTTGATAAATTAATAAAGTAAACCGTACGTGTAGGTTATTTCAAACTTCTTAAGGCAATCGGTTGAAGCAAGAGTATGTAAAAACTAGTTTGAGGGAAGCCAAATATAACTAACTACTACCTCATTTACATGTGTGAGGCCTGGTAGTATCTAGGTTATGGGCAGTCTTACAAGACACAGCTAGGAACTGGGATATTCATATCATGTACTTTGTGTAGCACGATCAGTATGTCATCATGCCATAATATTATTGCTTAGATAACACTGTGGATGAAGACCAGAGAAGCTCGAGAAAATTATAAGCGTGCGGGTAAATCCTAGAATAAGAAGCGAGGATGTTTATATATACATGAATATGATTAATTCCTTGAGAATCCATAAATAAAGTAGAGTTTTGGAGAATTCGTTGTCATTTCTGATTCATCTCTGAAGATTGATTCGAAGGAAAAAGTGATTTCAAAGCTATATATATCAGTGAAGCTATCTTTAGTTAAGTGCAGCCAATAGAATAGCGTTCATAACAGGTCTATGTTCGTCATCTTGCTTCCTGCCGTTCAGTTAGCTGAGTTTGGGAAGAGAAAATTCATCCAGAGTTTGTCATCCCTACCTTTTCATGGAGTTAGCTGTTTAGATATCTTTGATTAGATGTCTTTGGCTTATGGCATACCCATTAAAAGCACTTTCTACATTATAGTAACTTCGAGCCAGTGCTTAACTATATTAATCTTAACAAAAATATTCAAAATAGAACAAGCGTTTGGGATGAATAATTATAACTTAATTAGAGTATGAATGTGAGAATCTTTCTCACATACGTATAAGCTTAGCTTTTTAATATGGTTAGAAGATGAAAGTTTTCGTATCATACATATATGGAATTATACGGGAGCGATTAGAAGGAATTTAGTTCGTTCTGAATACAATAAGAACAAATAGAATACTGACTTAAGCGCAATTGTTTCAATATATATATAATTATTTGGAATGCTCCATCTTATTACCAGTCAAAGAAGAACCTAAAGTTGAAATTTGAGTTAATAGACAGGAATTTGAAGACCTGTAGTTGAAAATGGGACACAGTTTGTATCCATCAAGATTCTTCAGAATAGATAATTGTGGCCGAACTTAGTCAATCCAATTAAGTTCAAGAACAGTTGTTCAAACAAATGTCTTATTTATACATGTGCAGCCATCCAAACATGTTGAAGAACATTAAGGAATCTGCTACTTAAAAGGAAAATTTCAAGGCAGTTGGAAATATGGAAAGTGAACAAATTCAAAGGCAACCAGAAATGGAGTATATATATATATATGTAAGACTTTCGACATAATAATCCCTAGAATTCCATTTCAACTCAACCACTTAATTCCGCCAATCACTTCAATACAAAAAATTACTTTGATCTAATTTTTGTCAAGATATAGCGTCCTTAAAATCTAATATTGGAATTTAAATAATATACATACTGATGTTTAGATGATGGAAGTAAATTTTTATATTATGAGAATTTTTATATATTTTTAGTAATAAATAAATAAATTGCATGTACTAATATATAGTTATATCAAATTTATATAATAAAATTATAAATAATTACAGCAATAATAAAAAAGATAGATAGATAAATTCAATTTATAATAATTTGGTCAAATAATTATTGGCTCACATACGCTTCCCCTACTCTATACTAAAATTTTATTATTTCTCTTCTTTCGATACGTGAAGAAATACTATACATAAAACGTCTTCTTTATTTACGAGTAAAAAGAATGGGTGGAGGGAAACCATTTACAACATTAATTGCTCACTCAATTGATTTCACAAATTATCGTTATAATAACTAATTAAGGTAAAAATGGTTGACTCAGGTGTGAATATGATGACTAGTATATTAATGAGTGTTTCCAGAAACAAACTTATTATTTTGCAAACCGACTTTCTTTTAAAGACAATGAACAACTATATATGACATTATTGTACCAATGCATGTTTAGCAATGTTCTGAAACTCAGACCGGTCATTGAATCAGAGGCTTTACTGGTCACCGGTTCGATCGGTGATGACCGGTTCAATCATCAGTCGAACCGGTGTGACGTCATAATTATGCAATAATTATATTTAATTATATATAATATTAAAAAATACCAAAAAATACCAAAAAATAAAAAAATAAAAATAAAAATTGTCGAACCGGACCGGTCCGACCGGTCAATTGACCGGTTTTTACCGGTTCGAACTGGTCCAATTCAAGACCGATTTTTTTGGGTTGACCAGACCGGATAGCCGACCGGTCACCGGTCGGACCGGTCGGTCCGGTCCGAGTTTGAAAACCATGGTTATCCCTAATTATAATAGCACAATAATAATTAATGGTGATATTTTGTTCTTAAAATTTAAAAATTTGTAAATTAAATTTATTATTAAATTTTCAATTGAATTTTAAAAACTAAACTTATTATTTCATATTCAATACAACAAATCACATTTTTATTTTGGTCTTAGACTAGGGTATCTACCGGAGGATTCAGTGATTAAGCTCCTCGCTGATTTGTAGGCACCTCGCAGAATGGGACAGCTGGCCCAAAGATTTAAGGTTGCTCCATATTCAAGGCCAATGATCGAACCCCTAACCTTTAGTTAAAGATAGACGAGTCCTTCCACTCAATCACACCCCTTAATTCTAACCAATCATCATTTACATTCTCTAATCTTAGATTCTAACAAGACTTATGTCATTGTCTTAACATTTTTACGAAAAGCTCATGCAATTTGCAAAGCTTGAAGAGAGTGGGTGGCGTCTTTAATGGAGTGAGTGGCGCGTGATGGAGTCCAGCTGTGGACAGTCTATACAAAATCACCACACGAATCATAAACCACTCAACACACACACAAAGCCTGTAGAGGATTGACATAAGACGACGAAGAAGAGGAACATGTTCCCATGATTGGTGGCGGTGAGAGGAATAGGTTTCTGTGTCGTGTTCCTTTTGTTTTTAACTTTTTTCAGTTACTTCCTTCTTCCTCTTCGTCCCCTTTCGGAAAGAATTTATAAGAGATTCTTTTGACCATGTGTCTTCACGTTGCTCTGTCCTGCACCAACTTTGACTATAAACACACATACCCACAGCCCAACTTAACCCCACAAATCCTCCCATTGTCACGTCCCCTTTTATTAATATTTTAAAAATAAACCAAAAATATAAAAAGTATAAGTTTAAAAAAATTAATCATATTAGATCGTTATAAAATTACTATATAATAAAAATAAAATTATAAAATAGGATTAAAGAATTAAATAATCATTATCTTACTAAATTAAATTTTAGTTAAAAAAGAGACTTTTAAATATAATTTGTTCTAATTTATAAAAATTAACTAATTAATTAATAAAACTAGTCAAATTTTTAATAATAAGAGTTAATAAAGTAATCAGAACTGAAAAATTGATTAATGCAAAATGTTTACAATTAAATCGACTAAACCGATCTAATTTTTTAATCATTTTTATCACGTAGAAGAGTGCATAATAGAACTAAACCTATAGTCGCTCCTGCAAAGCCAATTGGTATCTTATGTGTTTAAAGAAAGAAAGTATCCATCAATTATGGGTCAGACAGTAAGAAAGTCACATGGAGGATGGGGACAAAGATGAGAAAGTTTGGTTACCAAACCTCTATGCACAAATCATTAGGGTTTATATAATTATGGTAACTTTGAGTAACACCTTCTTCTTACTATGGTGCTTCCTTTTTAATGCTTTCGTTCCATTTCTTTGTTGTTTAACGGTTCGTGGTAATGACTTAAACCTGAGCAGGTGATGGTCCTTACCAATTGCAACTTCCTTTCATTTCTAGGTATGTTTTTATAGGGATGGTAGGAAAGTCCAAGCTTGATGTAACAGCACAGACCACACATCTATAAATATTGGCTACTTTGAGTTGCCCATCAGATCAAGGCCCTCACAGTTATGCTCTTCTCGCACCTGAGAAAGCGCGCATATGGAGAAAAAGTATTCGCACTCTTATAAGATGTACTTCGTTTTTTTCTCCAACCAATGTGAGATCCCACAATCCATCTCCTTTAGGGCCCAGTGTTCTTGCTGGCACAACAGATCAGGAATTGGCTCTGATACTATTTGTAACAGGCCAGATCACCCGCCCATAGATATTATCCGCTTTGAGTTGCTCATCGGGCCAAGCCTTCATGGTTTTGCTCTTTTTGTACCTGAGAAAATGTGTCTATAGGGAAGAGGTATACGTACCCTTATAAGGCGTACTTTGTTTTCCTCTCCAACCGATGTGGGATCTCACAATCCACCCTCTTAAGGCCTAACATCCTCGCTGGCACAACGGATAAAGAACCGGCTTTGATACCATTTGTAACAGCCTATTGTTCGCTTTGAGTTACCCATCGGTTAAGATCCTTACAATTTTGCTTTTCCCGTACCCAAGAAAATGTGTCTATGGAGAAGAGGTATCTGTACCCTTATAAGGCGTACTTCGTTCTCCTTTCCAACCGATGCGGGATCTCATAATCCACCCCCCTTAGGGCTCAACGTCCTCGCTGACACAATAGGTCGAGAACCGACTCTGATACCATTTGTAACAGCTCGGACCACTTGTCCACATATATTGCCCGCTTTGGGTTGTCTATCGAGCTAACCTCACGATTTTGCTCTTCCTACATTCAAGAAAACTTGTCTATGGGAAAAAGGTATCCGTACCTTTATAAGGCGTATTTCGTTCTCCTCTCCAACCAATGTAAGATCTCACACTTGAATTGGTCCCAAATTGATGGATCAAAAACTAGTTTGATTGGGCTTGAACGGGCTTTATGAATAGGGGTATTCAATCGAAAGTTCGGTTTAAAATTAAGAATGATAATAAGTCAAGTTAGACTGATCTTATCCCTTGAATAAGCGATTTAAGTTTGGGCCAAAGCTAGACTCTAATTGGGCCACTCCAATATAACCCTTTTTTTTTGTTTTAACTTTAAAAAGTTATTTGGTCCTGTGTTTTTCAAATTTATATACTAAACAATATAATAATTAAAGTTTGAGTTGATCAAAATTTGAGTTTGTTCGAGTTAATCTTTTTAGAATACAATGTTAAAACATAAATCACAATTAATTAGATTAAATATATTATTTTTTATTTAAAATAAAAATTAATTAAATAAATTATACTTTCAATCGAATTAAAAAAAATTAAACTCATTATTTCAGATTCAATACAACAACTTGGTAAAAATCTCAGCATATATTGCTTCGGATTGAATTCGATCAATTATCATTTACATCTCTAATCTTGGATTCTAAGGGCGGCCCATGAGCTTAGATTCAAGTGTTTTCAATGGACCGGACCCAAGGTCAGGTCTACTTGAAACCCAACTATTCTAAACCGGGTAACTCAGTCCTAAATTAAAAAAAATGTTATTTTACATTTTTAATTTAAAAATTTATTTTAAAAAATTGGTAGGGATTGGCTCATGAGCCGACCCATTGTTATCTCTAATTTTAAGAGGAGAGCTTAAGTTACTTGGTCGAGTTTTAAGAAATTTGATTGATCCATTTAGTTTTGTTCCTAATATTTCCTTTATATTTTTTATGTTAATTCATATATTCCTATATTCTAATTGTCAAATTATAGTTATCATATTTCAAAAATGTATTAAATAAACTCTCAAATCTACACAAGTTTATACTATTATTCATAATTAAGCAACATGTTTAATTGGAATGATTCATTAAACATAAGAATCAAAGAAAAAAATTACAACATGAAAAAATCTTAAGATTTTTAACAAATTATTCCTTCTCATGTTAAGTCAGTAAATTTTGTATATTAGACTTGCAAGATGCAATTCAATATATATATAACACGAGACATCTCTTTTAATTTGCCCTTTACAGCTGTACTTTTGATAATCTAGATGTTAGTATTACTGTGTTCGGCCGAGGCCAGAAAAGGTCTAGCATACAGCTAATTCGTAGGTGCCTGGGCTACAAAGTGTGATGGAATGTTATGATCTAATTATTCTACATTGGTAATAAAAAGGGTTGATGTAAGATATATAGGCTTATGAGCTGTTTGATATGATCTAGAGTTAATAAATTCAGTTTGAGTTGATTAAACTTTTGACAAGTTTTATTTTTTTAAATTTAAACTTTGGATTGGATTCATACTCTGATGGTCCAACTTGACTCGAATCTCATAAGTTTTAAATGAAATGACGTTATTTTGCTCATTTTTCAAATTTTAAAAATTTAAAAGTTATTAAGTTGAGCTTGAGCTCAAATTCGACATCCCCTATCTTTAAGACTTGAAATTCTAAGTTTATTTACCCATTCCAAATTCAACGGCATAATTTTTGCGAGAAAGGAGAGACTAGGGTGGCAATAGGCCGGGCTCATCCAAACCCAAGCTCGGCCAACCCAAGACACTCCAGCTTGAAGCAGACTAGGCCTAAGTAGCCTGAAACCTTACTCTACCTTTTTTGGTTTGATTTTTTAACTTTTTTAAATTAAAAATTAGAAAACGAAAATAACATCAATTTTTTTTATAGCTATCAGGCCTCCTCGAACGGTAAGGTTTAGACAGCTCAAACTCGAGCCTAACTTGAGGCCTATTTTTTGAAAAAATCAAGCCCAAAACTTGGTCAAATTCAACTTCAAGCTAGGCGCGAACTTAATTACCAACTCTCAGGAGGACTTGAATGTTTGTACACTACATATTCTTTTTTAGCTTTTTTGTCTTTAGATTTAAGGGTATATTTGGTTGAATGTAAGAGTTTTAATGAAAAAGAATGGAATAGAACGGAATAGAATAATTTATAATAAAATAGAAAAATTGTTATTTGGGAAGAATGAAAGAGTTCATAATGTAATATAATAAATTATTGTTTGGAGAAAAAGTTTACAATGTAATATAATATAAATTTGTTTATCATTTTACATTCCATCATAAACATCAAAATTGGAAGTTTTTAATTTTTACTGTTCAAGATGAAATAAAATGTAATATAAAACTCTTCTCTTCCATCTCATTCTATTTCATTTTATTATAAACTCTCATCTCAAACGATAGAATAATATCACATTCTATTCCATTAATCAACCCCCAACTAAAAGTAGCCTAAGAGTATCCTTTTACTTCAAACAAGTGATAAATAGGGGAAAATTTGTATTCATGTATAAAGACAGAGGAAACTCGTACGAAGCTTCACAAGTCATAATCCATATAACTTCCAAATTTGTTTTTGGTGAAGATTCTTTTTTTCATTTTTACAATAAAAAAAATTGTAATTTAAGTAAGCAATTTTTTATGGAAAAACAATTAAAAAATTTATGATTGCCATGATTAATTATTTAATTTATCTTATTTTATAATTAAAATTTAAATAAAATTATATTTAAAAATAAAGGTCTCAAATTGATAATAATTTATAAATTGGGAGAAGTGTGAACCCATCAATCACCTGATCTTACTATGAAGTTTTAATTACTTTGATTACCCAATAATCTGCTCTTATTAGTCTGATTAATCCCTCTACAACAATAGCATGGAGATTGTAATGAATTCAACAGAACAATTTAGCAAAATCACCTACTCAAGGTTACATTATAAGTTGATTTTAAAACTGATTGTCTGAAAATGCACCAAAACAAGAATATGAATGTATCAATACAGTAGATACCATTCGGGAGTTTGGGATGAACCTGTAGTTCTTTTCTCAAATGACTTCTTGATTTACAGGAATCCAAATGTGTAAGACTAGAATTGTTGGGAATACTCCATTCTGCAGCAGGATCTCCATTAAGAAAAGAATTCTAGTCTTGCTCGATGGAATGGCGAAAGATTCCGATAAGACTCCACAGGTTTTCTGGGTTGATGCATATGAGTGGAAAGAATGGATCATCTAGCTTGAAAGGTGGGATTAAGCAAAACCTTTCAGCTTAGCTACCACCGGTCAATACCATGTTTAAGACAGGGTAGCACTTGAACATACTTCAAATTTCCTCATCAAGTCTATACTCTCGGCAATGGTGGAACCTGCAGTCCCCACAAAACCAAGAGAAGCACAGCTGCAAACACTTTCCTCTATGTAAAGAAGTACATCGGGCAAATTTTGACGGGAGCACTGAGGATTTGTATTGTCCATTGTGCTTCGACTCTGCAGAAGAGATCCAAATTTTAGGCCTCGCCCTGCAGATGCGACTCTCTTTGCTGTTTGAATCACCAATTCATCTTCTTCTCTCAGAAAATGTAACTTGAAATGATTAGTGTCATCAGCCAAATCTCCCAAGTAGTTTCCAGTCCAATTACCTGGAGGAAGATCAGTCATTATGAAAATGTGTACCTGCCTGGAACCTTGCTTGGTTAAAGATTCTAGTTTTTGTTTTAAGCCCATAAAAGTAGCTTTCCAGTGATTTTTAAACTGTCCATCTAACAGTCTGAGCTGAGCACAAAGAAAAGGAGCCTTTATAGCCTCTAAAGTAAACCTCTTCCCTGCGCTCAAAATTTCAGGGACAAAGGGTAGAAATTGACTTTTCTTTATCAATGCTTGTATTCTTTGATCACTATGTGATTCATGGATATCGATATAGAGCTCAGACCCTTTATATGGGGCAGTGAAAAGGCTACCAAATGCCAGAACAGTTGCGGATTCAGCTTCAGAACCAGATCCAAGGGTCTTAAAGACATCTTTGCGTCTCCTAACATAAGAAATTTTCTTTTTCTTCCTAAGTTGGTCATTAGGCTGGAATGAATCCAATACCCCATCTTCCTCATTCTTGTAAGTCCATACAGTGGTTCTGCAATCTTCATCTACAGCATATAAACAATTACCTACATTACCATAGAGGCCAGAGAGTACACGTCCACATTGTTTAAGAGCATCAGACAAAGAGGACTCTGAATTCAAATTATTTCCACAAACAAAATCCATATCCACATTGCACCATAAGGATGCAAAACTCCTGAAATCTATACTTCGGATTGAAGAAGACACAAGAGATGAAATATCGATAATGTCAGCAATCGATACATACCTGCAACAAGTTAAAAGGCACATAAACAAATAAGGAAAGATCAAGAACAGTTCACTATTGAAGTGCAATGTCATGGCAAATGAACTAAAGAGAAGTGAACAGAACTAGAACTGCATTGCATAATATCAGCAGAATCGAGCTCTCATTACTTAGAGATTTGGAATTTGATGCTTACAACAATACAAGAAAAATATCAAAACAGTTTGAACACACAAACACATGAGGGTTAAAAAACGAACATCTTTCATTATAGAGTGAGAATACCCACAAACCTCCCAGCCTTAACAAGCTCAAAGGCATGATCCCAAACAGCAAGCCTCATCTCCTTAGGCTCAAAGACTCTAAATTTAGGGCAACTACCAAGAGCAACAGCATGGTGATCAAGAATTGGAGGCAAAATCAGCGTCCTGTTCAAAATCCCAGCCATAAGAATTGCATTGTTGAACTCTGAAAGCTGGTTGCTGAACCCACTGTGGGGTACGTACCACAGGAACTTCTCTCCCGGAATTAGGGTTCGGAGTTTGGCGCATTGGGAGATTTGGGGTATCAGGGTCTTTGGAACGAGAGGTTCGGGGGTTTTGGAGAAGGAAACGTAAATAAGAAGGAATGAGAGGAGGGCTAACAGAGAAATTAGAGGAAGACAGAGTGGAGATCTGTAAGAAGAGGAAATAGGTTTTCTATGGTACCATGATTTGGAGGTGTTTTTGGAGAAATTGAGAATGGAATTGTTCATGTTTGGGTTGTCGGAGAACAAGATGACTGCTTGATTGCTTGCTTTGTTTGAGGTTTGGCCATTGAATTCTCCTCTAACTCTTGGTTTGTGCTTCGTCTATTGAACTCTCTCACATCCAAGAACCAAACTTTGGTCGAGAGTGTTAAGAATTCATCAAACAAAATAATTCATCTTAATAATAATAATAATAATAATAATAATAATAATAATAATGTTGATATTGATATTGATATTAATTCTTTAAATAATTTAACTATTTAATTGTAAATAGATTATTAGTACATATTTGTTATTTATGAAATAATTGAATATTTTAGTTATATTGTACATAATCTTTAACATAAAACAAAACCGGTATTTTTTAATTTTTAATACATATTTGAAATTTAAAATTTGAAATTTGAAATTTGAAATTTTAATTTTTAATTTTTTTAATCTGATGAATTTTATATTAATTATAGTTCTATTTGTGCATATACGGTAAAGGGGCGAATTCAATCAATTCCCAATCATGGACCTTGCGGATTGGATCATCCATATAATATACAAAAAGAAACTCTAGATATTTGATATCTTTCTCTTAGAATGAGATCTCAATTCCAGCGACAGTTTTATTAAATATCTTACAATTAGAATTCCTCTTTTTTCCGATCCAATTCCTCCACCACTGCAAACTCCAGTTAGATTCAGACATGATACACTTTTTATTGGGAGAACCCAAGTATTCTCTTTCGAATCCAGGAAACAGCTCTCACTGTCAGGAATCCCACATCAGACAATTATAAAGGCATTCAAGAATTTATAATAATGTGCAAACCTCTTCCTCTTGAGCTAGCTTTTAGGGGTGAGTTAGGCACTTTCTAACATGGTATCAGAGCCGATTTGTCTTGATGGTTTGGGGCGGTGCTCGGTTATGTCCCTTTGCCTAATATGTCCATCAGATGTCCAGTCCTGCTCTGAACTGAGGGGGGTGTGCCAGGAATCCCACATCAGACAATTATAAAGGTATTCAAGAATTTATAATAATATGCAAACCTCCTCCTCTTGAGCTAGCTTTTGGGGGTGAGTTAGGCACTTTCTATCACTCACAAATCTTTTTTCCTTAAGAAACTCCAGATATTTGATATCTTTCTCTTTGAATGAGATATCAATTTCAGCGACAATTTCATTAGATATCTTACAACTGGAATCCGTCTTTTTTTCTGATCCAGTTACTCCACCACCGCGAACCCCTGTTAGATTCAGACATGATCTTGCTGCCAAAAAAAGGAAGAATCCTGCTCCTATTAACACAGGGACTGGAAGTGTAACAAAAGGTATAACCCACGAATACTGATATTTATGTTCCATAAATTTTTTAATTTATGTTTTAATTAATTGTTTCTTGTTTTGATTGCTAGTAGAATCGAAAAACATTAAGTACAAACAAATACGCAGCCATATCTTTGGAAGTTTCAATAAAATCTTACTAAGATGTGAGAAGAATGAGACCTAGTTGTTTTTGTTGTTGTACTTCATTAAGTCAAAAACAAAAAGTATAAAACAACAAAACAATATAGAATCAAGATGGATCACTATCTATTACATATTAGATACCTCTAATTTTTTTTAGATATCCACATAGTGGTTCGTCCTATTTAGATATTCACGAACAAGAAGTACTGGATTTTCTTTCGGCTTTCGGGTAGGCCCTGAAAGGAGAAGGAAGGCTAGAATACCAATAGATGTCTATTATTGAATTCACCCGACCCAATAGTCCCCTTTTTTGAGGGAACATCTAGTGTCAAAGTCACTGAATGGGTAAGTCGCCAATCCTTTAAACAGACTATGTAATATACTTTATCTATTAGGTTACAGGTGGACATTTTACTAGAGGTTTCTATTGTATCGATCTACCCTTGTGAAATTCTTGTTGAAGCATATACTTGGGGGGTGGTTGCAGGGCGGACGATTTCAAAATGGACTCCACATTCATTAGATAGAAGATAGAGAAGATCACCAAGATTTTTGGATCCGTTGTCGAACTTGCTCCAAGATCTTGGATCGAATCGATATATCCATGATCGGAATGGTGACGTGTACACGTTACACCACGATTTTGAATCAGAAGAGAGATTTCAAGAAATGACAGATTTATTCACTCTATCAATAACCGAGCTAAATCTGGTATATCATAAGAGATTTGCCTTTTTTATTGATTCCTACGTATTGAATCAAAAACAATTCTTGAATGAGGTATTCAACTCCAGGAATGAATTGAAAAAGAAATCTTTATTGGTTTTAATAAGAAATAAGTGATTTCATAATAATGAAACACTTGTAATAGCTTTCCTTCTATTGAATCTGGACATTCTACATAATAAAACATATAAATTATTAAATCTCAAAAGACATAACTTTAGATTATTTGCATACTCAAATTAATCCTAATACACATTCTTAATATTTAATTTTATTATTATTTCTCACATTTTCATGATCTCATATACAACTTGAGGCCACAAAAAGCTATAATTAAAAAATCAAACTGGTCTGCACGGTCTAACTACGAAAATTTTGAATCGGTCAAAATTTCTGTTTAGTTTTTAACTTTTTAGTTCAATTTATTTTAATAACTCTTGTTATTAAAAATTGATTAGTTTATTAATTAATAAGTAATTTTCATAATTCAATCGATTTCTATAAACAAAAATAAACTAATTAATTATCATTTAACAGCTTATTTTTCTATTAAACTTTAAATTAAGGACAAGTTTTTTCAATCGTATTTCAAATTCTTCATTTTTATTCAATATTTAACTAATTTTATGATAATTTAATACCGGTTAAATCTTTTAAATTTTAAATTTTTTATTTTATCGGTTTAACTTTGAATCTAATTTTTAAAACATTGATACAAAAGATGTGATGTTCAGAAAAATAATGAAATCGTAGTTAGATAACATATAGCAAGTATTAGGAATGACAATAGGCTGACACGGGTACGGGCTGCATATCGCTGGCCCTGCCCATTATCATTTATTTTAAAAACTCAAAAATTTTTACAAAAAGACGTAGTTTGTGAGTCGACTGAAGTAACTTGAGCACAACCTCGTCACAATCAGTTGACAGATCAAAAACGATCGAATAGGTTATTAGCAAACTGGAAGTAACTTTGAGCACAACCTGGTCACAAACATAAGTTTTACGAGGAACTCGTTTTGTTTTCTATTCTAGTACTTCCATGATCCAGAACTGAAGCGAGCACGAAAAAACTCCACCAACTTCTCTTTGTTAGGAAGGTTTCTCTTGACGGTGGTGCAACTACCGAACTCAGCAATCCACTTCCACAGAACTGGGAACTTCTCCTTCGTCACCAATTCAACACCTGCAGCTTCTTCAATCACATCAACCAACCAATGGGCTATGAAGTTCCCAGTCAGGTCCACGAGTCCGATGCTCTCTCCTCCGAAAAACTTCTTGTTCTTTAGCTCGTTTTCGAGGATTTTCAGGTTCTGACATGCCTCTTCCATGGCCTTTTCTTTTTCTTCCCCTTTGCCCCAAGCAGCTTGCCAAAGAGCAGGAACGCACTACGGACCATGACAAAGAAACTTGTTCATACGAAGCACTTCATATGTTTATATATATATATTATATATATATATAGTATTTCAAAATTATATCTATAATTTTGAAATACTTTTAAATCTTTAAAATTATTAAACAACAATATATTTCAATCGTATATTAATGACACAACAATCACATCTACCTCTTAAATTCAATTCAAATTAAATAAATTCAATAATATATTATAATTATCTTAAATTATTAATTTAAAACAAAATTTTAATTATTGTAAAATGTTGTGTATATTTTTAATTAGTTAAATCACAAGAAAGTTCTTAATTATTTACCTATATAATAAAAAGAATAGAAGAAAGGGCAATACTATTTTACCTTCTCCTCAATGAACTTAGCCCAGAATCGAGCGTTGGCTCTCTGGTAAGGATCTTGAGGCAAGATGGGGTTGTTCTTCCAAGTCTCATCGATGTATTCAAGAATAACAAGTGACTCAGCTATTGGTTTTCCCTTATGAACAAGCACAGGGACTTTCTTGTGCACAGGGTTGTATTTCAGGAGCAGTTCACTTTTGTTTGCCAGATCTTCTTCTACGTATTCATATTCTACACCTTTCAGTTCAAGAGCCACTTGGATTCTCCGAACGAAAGGGCTTGCCCACATCCCAATAAGCTTCACTTCAGCCATAGTCAAAGCTTCTTACTGACTTCTCTTGGTGCTTATGCAGAAGCTGAAGCCTTCTTATAGATAAAAAAGGTTGAGATTTCTTGGCAGACAAGAATGGGATTTAGTGTTTTTGGTCAATGAGAGTCGTTGGAAGGTTATAACATGTTCATTTTGAGCTATTAGAATGACGAAACTTCGTCAGGAATCTATTAAATTAATCGGAAAAGTTCAAATTTTCAAATCCGAGATATCCAAGATATCAATTATTTATTGTGGCGCCAAAAGTAGACAAGTTCTGCAAACGCATGGCAGGATGTCATCAAAATAAAGACGGTCAAAAAAGCTCCACCCCAACAACGTGGCTAAAGCTTGACACAAAGGAAACCACTAAGCTTGATTCTAAAACTGCTTTACAAGTTCTGATTGAGTACTACTGTGTTCTGCATTACTCCTGTTTGCTGCAATGTCCAACGTGACAAACTTCGGTAGCGCGTTTGTTGTTCACAGAGCCTCGTGCGAGGGCTCGGCTGACACATCGGAGACGATGTCTCCACTTGATCTGGCGGGTCACCAGGCTAAGAAGGGGCGTACGAGAAAGCGTGATGACGACCCGCCC